>CADCXT010002262.1:0-78695 GCA_902806775.1 Microtus agrestis
CACATTTCTCATTCTTACAATTCTGTGATATTTCTCAAACAACGGCTTATAAGTTCATTGTAATACATGTGTGTTTCTCACAAAAGCAAAAATTCATTCACGTTCAAAAGAACGTGATTATCTTTCAAAGTAAAGCCTCTACAGTAGGTTAAGGAAGACTGTTCTCACTTCTAGGTAACTTTGACATATCCCCACCAAAAGCTGATATTTTCAGTGAAACACATGTGCATTTCTCAGGAAAGCATGTAATGAAACACTTACCTATTCAAAAGAACGTGATTACCTTTCAAAGTAAAGCTTCTCCACAGAAAAGTTAGACTGTTCTCACTTCTAACTATACTTTGACATATCACAAACAACGTCGTATCTTTGCAGAGAAAGACATGTGAATTTCTCACAAAAGCATCTCATGAAATTCATACACATTCATTTTATTCTAACTCTAACATAAACCCTAACACTAACCATAACCCTAAGCCTAAGCTTAATCCTTAGCCTAACCCTAACACTAGACTAAGCCTAGGCCTAAACCTAACCCTAAGCCTAACCCTAACACTAAACCTAAACCTAACCCTAACCCTAACACTAACACTAAGCCTAAGCCTAACATTAACCCAAACCCCAAATCTAAGCCTAACCCTGACCCTAACCCTAACCCTAATGCTAACCCTTACACTAATCCTAACCCTAACGCTAAAAATTCATACACTTTCAACAAGGTGATTATCTTACAAAGTAAACCTTCTACAGAGAAAAGGAATACTGTTCTCATTTCTAACAATACTTTGACATATATCCAACAACAACACATCATTTCAGAGAAACAAATGTGTATTTCAAACAAAAGCATTTCATGAAATTCATACATATTCTTTTTTTTCTAACCATAACACGAACACTAACCCTAAGCCTAACCCTTACCCTAAGACTAAGCCTAACCCTTACACTAAACTTAACCCTAAGCCTAACCCTAACCCTAACACTAACACTAAATATAACCCTAACACTAACCCTAATCCTAATCCTAAGCCTAACTCTAACCCTAAGCCTAAGCCTAACCCTAACCATAAGCCTAACAATTAACCTAACCCTAACCCTAACATTAAACCTAATGCTAACCCTTAACCTAACCCTAACACTAACAATAGAAATTCAGACATTTTCAACAATGTGATTATCTTACAAAGTAAAGCTTCTACAGAGAAAAGGAAGACTGTTCTCATTTCTAAATATACTTTGACATATCTCCAACAACAACGTATCATTTCAGAGAAACACATGTGCGTTTCACACAAAAGCATTTCATGAAATTCATACAGTTTCAAAACAATATGATTATCATTCAAATAAAGGTTCCACAGAGACAAGGAACACTGTTCTAACTTTTGACAATACTTTGACATATCGCAAACAAAGGCTTCTCAGTTCAGTGTAACGCACGTGTGTTTCTCACAAAAACATTTCATGAAATTCTTACGCTTTCAAAAAAACGTGATTATCTTTCAAACTAAAACATCTACAGAGAAAAGGAACACATTTCTCATTCTTACATTTCTGTGATATTTCTCAAACAACGGCTTATAATTTCATTGTAATACTTGCTTTAAACAAAGGCAAGTATTCATTCACTTTCAAAAGAACGTGATTATCTTTCAAAGTAAAGCTTCTACAGCACTAAAAAGGAAGACTGTTCTCACTTCTAAGCTAACTTTGACATATCCCCACCAAAAGCTGATATTTTCAGTGAAACACATGTGCATTTCTCAGGAAAGCATGTAATGAAACACTTAATTTTTCAAAAGAACGTGATTACCTTTCAAAGTAAAGCTTCTCCACAGAAAAGTTAGACTGTTCTCACTTCTAACTATACTTTGACATATCCCAAACAACGTCATACTCTTTGCAGACAAAGACATGTGAATTTCTCACAAAAGCATTTCATGAAATTCATACAGGCATTGCTTTTTTTCTAACATACTTTTTTTCTCATTTCTAACTATACTTTGACATATCTCCAATAACAACATATCATTTCAGAGAAACAAATATGTATTTCATACAAAAGCATTTCATGAAATTCATACATATTCTTTTTTTCTAACCATAATACTAACACTAACCCTAAGCCTAACCCTAACCCTAAGCCTAAAGCCTAAACCTTACACTAAACCTAACCCTAACCCTAACACCTAACACTAACACTAAATCTAACCCTATCACTAACCCTAAACCTAAACCTAAGCCTAAGCCTAACCCTAACCCTATGCATAACCCTTAACCTAACCCTAACCCTAACACTAACCCTAATGGGACACTTAACCTAACCCTAACACTAACAATAGAAATTCAGACATTTTCAAAAATGTGATTATCTTACAAAGTAAAGCTTCTACAGAGAAAAGGAAGACTGTTCTCATTTCTAATTATACTTTGACATATCTACAACAACAACGTATCATTTCAGAGAAACACATGTGCGTTTCACCCAAAAGCATTTCATGAAATTCATACACATTCTTTTTTTTCTAACCCTAACCCTAATTCCAAAACTACCCCGAACCCTAACCCTAAGCCTAGGTCTAGCACTTACCCTAAACCTAACCCTAATCCTAAGATTAACACTAACCCTGACACAAAACCCTAACCCTAAACCTAACTCTAACCCTAAGCCTAAACGTAATCCTAACCCTAGCCCTAACCTTAACTCTAACTCTAACCCTAACCCTAACAGTAAGGGTAATCTTAACCCTAACCCTTAGCCTATCCCTAACACTAACCCTAAAACTAACCCTAACCCTAGAAATTCATACACTTTCAAAACAAGGTGATTATCTTTCAAAGTAAAGCTTCTACAGATAAAAGGAAGACTGTTCTCATTTATAATTATACTTTGACATATCTCCAACAACAACGTATCATTTCCAAGAAACACATGTGCGTTTCACAAAAAAATTTCATGAAATTCATACACATTCTTTTTTTTCTAACCCTAACCCTAACCCAAAAACTAACCTTGAACCTAACCCTAACCCTAACCCTAAGCCTAATACTAACCCTAAACCTAACCCTAACACTAACCCTAACCATAACCTAGAAATTCATACACTTTAAAATCAAGGTGAGTATCTTTCAAAGTACAGCTTCTACAGAGAAAAGAAAGACTTTTCTCATTTCTAAATATACTATGACATATCTCCAACAGCAATGAATCATATCAGAGAAACACATGTGCGTTTCACACAAAAGCATTTCATGAAATTCATACACATTTCTTTTTTTCTAACCATAACCCTAACCCTAAAACTAACCCTATTCCTAACCCTAACCCTAAGCCTAAGCCTAACGCTTACCATAAACCTAACGCTAAGGGTAAGGGTAAGCCTAACCCTTACCCTAACCCTAACCCTAACTCTAACCCTAACCCTAACTCTAACCCTAAGCCTAACGCTTACCCTACCTAACCCTAACCCTAACCCTAACTCTAAACCTAAGCCTAAGCATAAACATAACCCTAACCCGAACCCTAAGCCTAACCCTTACCCTAACCCTAACCCTAATGCTAGAAATTCATACACTTTCAAATCAAGGTGAGTATCTTTAAAAGTAAAGGTTCTACAGAGAAAATAAAGACTGTTCTCATTTCTAACTATACTGTGACATATCTCCAACAACAACGTATCATTTCAGAGAAACACATGTGCCTTTCACACAAAAGCATTTCATGCAATTCATACACGTTCTTTTTTTCTAACCCTAACACTAACCCTAACCCTAAACCCTAACCCTAAGCCTAACCCTAAGCCTAAGCCTAAGCCTAAGCCTAACCCTAATCCTAGAAATTCGTACACTTTCAAAATAAGGTGCTTATCCTTCAAAGTAAAGCTTCTACAGAGAACAGCAAGACTGTTCTCATTTCTAACTATATTTTGACATATCTCCAACAACAACGTATCATTTCAGAGAAAAACATGTGCATTTCACACAAAAGCATTTCAAGAATTTCATACACTTTCAAAACAACATGATTATCATTGAAAGTAAAGCTTCTACAGAGACAAGGAACATTATTCTAACTTTTGACAATACTTTGATATATCACAAACAAAGGCTTCTCAGTTCAGTGTAATGCACGTGAGTTTCTCACAAGAGCATTTCATGAAATTCTTATGCTTTCAAAAGAACGTGATTATGTTTCAAAGTAAAGCATCTACAGAGAAAAGGAACACAGTTGTCATTGTAAGAATTCTGTGACATTTCACAAACAATGGCTTCTTAGTTTAGTGTTCTACATGTGCGTTTCTTACAAAACTAAAAATTCATACACTTTCAAAAGTATGTGATTATCTTTCAAAGTAACGCTTCTACAGTAGGAAAATGAAGACTGTTCTCACTTCTAATTATAGTTTGACATATCACAAACATCGTCTTATCTTTGCAGAGAAAGACATGTGCATTTCTCACAAAAGAATTTCATGATATTCATACACAATCCTTTTTTTCTAACTCTAACCCTAACCATAACACTAACACTAAGCCTAACCCTAACCCTAAACCTAAGCCTAAACATTACCCTAAACCTAACCCTAAGCATAAGCCTAAGCCAAACCCAAACCTAAACCTAACCCTAAACCTAACCCTAACCCTAATCCTAAGCCTAACTCTATCCCTAAATCTAAGCCTAACCCTAACCCTAAGCCTAACACTTACCCTAACCCTAACCATAACCCTAACCCTAATGCTAACCCTTAACCTAACCCTAACACTAACAATAGAAATTCAGACATTTTCAACAATGTGATTATCTTACAAAGTAAAGCTTCTCCAGAGAAAAGGAAGACTGTTCTCATTTCTAACTATACTTTGACATATCTCCAACAACAACGTATCATTTCAGAGAAACACATGTGCGTTTCACACAAAAGCATTTCATGAAATTCATACAGTTTCAAAACAACATGATTATCATTCAAATAAAGGTTCTACAGAGACAAGGAACACTGTTCTAACTTTTGACAATACTTTGACATATCGCAAACAAAGGCTTCTCAGTTCAGTGTAACGCACGTGCGTTTCTCACAAAAACATTTCATGAAATTCTTACGATTTCAAAAAAACGTGATTATCTTTCAAACTAAAACATCTACAGAGAAAAGGAACACATTTCTCATTCTTACAATTCTGTGATATTTCTCAAACAACGGCTTATAATTTCATTGTAATACATGTGCGTTTCTCACGAAAGCAAAAATTCATTCACTTTCAAAAGAACGTGATTATCTTTCAAAGTAAAGCTTCTACAGTAGGAAAAGGAAGACTGTTCTCACTTCTAGGTAACTTTGACATATCCCCACCAAAAGCTGATATTTTCAGTGAAACACATGTGCATTTCTCAGGAAAGCATGTAATGAAACACTTACCTTTTCAAAAGAACGTGATTACCTTTCAAAGTAAAGCTTCTCCACAGAAAAGTTAGACTGTTCTCACTTCTAACTATACTTTGACATATCACAAACAACGTCGTATCTTTGCAGAGAAAGACATGTGAATTTCTCACAAAAGCATTTCATGAATTTCATACACATTCATTTTATTCTAACTCTAACATAAACCCTAACACTAACACTAACCCTAACACTAAGCCTAAGTTTAACTCTTAGCCTAAACCTAACACTAAGCATAAGCCTAAGCCTAAACCTAACCCTAACCTAACCCTAACACTAAACCTAAACCTAACCTTAACACTAACCCTAACCCTAAGCCTAACATTAACCCAAACCCCTAACACTAAGCCTAACCCTGACCCTTACCCTAACCCTAATGCTAACCCTTACACTAATCCTACCCTAACCCTAAAAATTCATACACTATCAACAAGTTGATTATCTTACAAAAAAAGCTTCTACAGAGAAAAGGAATACTGTTCTCATTTCTAATTATACTTTGACATATCTCCAACAACAACATATCATTTCAGAGAAACAAATGTGTGTTTCACACAAAAGCATTTAATGAAATTCATACATATTCTTTTTTTTCTAACCATAACACTAACCCTAAATCTAACACTAAGCCTAAGCCTAAGCCGAACCCTTACACTAAACCTAACCCTAAGCCTAACCCTAACCCTAACACTAACACTAAATCTAACCCTAACACTAACCCTAACCCTAATCCTAAGCCTAAATCTAACCCTAAGCCTAAGCCTAAACCTAACCCTAAGCCTAACCCTAACCCTAACCCTAATGCTAACCCTTATCCTAACCCTAACACCAACAATAGAAATTCAGACATTTTCAAGAATGTGATTATCTTACAAAGTAAAGCTTCTACAGAGAAAAGGAAGACTGTTCTCATATCTAAATATACTTTGACATATATCCAACAACAACGTATCATTTCAGAGAAACACATGTGCGTTTCACACAAAAGCATTTCATGAAATTCATACACTTTCATTTTTTTCTAACCCTAACGCTAATTCCAAAACTACCCCGAAACCTAAACCTAAGCCTAGGACTAGTGCTTACGCTAAACCTAACCCTAATCCTAAGATTAACACTAACCCTGACCCAAAACCCTAACCCTAAACCTAACCCTAACCCTAACCCTAAGCCTAAACCTATCCCTAACCCTAACCCTAACCCTAACTCTAACCCTAACCCTAACAGTAAGGGTAACCATAACCCTAACCCTTAGCCTATCCCTAACACTAACCCTAAAACTAACCCTAACCCTAACCCTAGAAATTCATACACTTTCAAAACAAGGTGATTATCTTTCAAAGTAAAGCTTCTACAGAGAAAAGGAAGACTGTTCTCATTTAAAATTATACTTTGACATATCTCCAAAAACAACGTATCATTTCCGAGAAACACGTGTGAGTTTCACACAAAAGCATTTCATGAAATTCTTACACATTCTTTTTTTCTAACCCTAACCCTAACCCAAAAACTAACCTTGACCCTAACCCTAACCCTAACCCTAAGCCTAATCCTAACCCTAACACTAACCCTAACACTAAGCCTAACCCTAACCCTAACCCTAACCCTAAGCCTAACCCTAACCCTAAGTCTAATTTTTCTTTATCTACTCTTCCCTAACCCTTTTACCTAACCCTAACCTACCTAACTAAACCCTAACCCTAAACCTCACGCTAACCCTTACCCTAATGCTAACACTAAAAATAGAAATTCATAAACTTTCAATAAGGTGATTATCTTACAAAGTAAAGCTTCTACAGAGAAAAGGAAGACTGTTCTCATTTCTAACTATACTGTGATATATCTCCAAAAACAACGAATCATTTCAGAGAAACACATGTGCATTTCACACAAAAGCATTTCATGAATTTCATACACTTTCAAAACAACATGATTATCATTGAAAGTAAAGCTTCTACAGAGACAAGGAACATTGTTCTAACTTTTGACAATACTTTGACATCTCACAAACAAAGGCTTCTCAGTTCAGTGTAACACAAATGAGTTTCTCACAAGAGCATTTCATGAAATTCTTATGCTTTCAAAAGAACGCGATTATCTTTCAAAGTAAAGCATCTACAGAGAAAAGGAACACAGTTGTCATTGTAAGAATTCTGTGACATTTCACAAACAATGGCTTCTTAGTTTAGTGTAATACATGTGCGTTTCTCACAAAACTAAAAATTCATACACTTTCAAAAGGATGTGATTATCTTTCAAAGTAAAGCTTCTACAGTAGGAAAATGAAGACTGTTCTCACTTCTAACTATACTTTGACATATCACAAACATCGTCTTATCTTTGCAGAGAAAGACATGTGAATTTCTCACAAAAGCATTTCATGATATTCATACACAATCCTTTTTTTCTAACTCTAACCCTAACCATAACACTAACACTAAGCCTAACCCTAACTCTAAACCTAAGCCTAACCCTTACCCTAAACCTAGCCCTAAGCCTAAGACAAACCCTAACCCTAACACTAACCCTAAACCTAACCCTAACACTAACCCTAAGCCTAACCCTAACCCAAAACCTAAGCCTAACACCCTAAACGTAACCCTGAACCTAACGCTAACCGTTACCCTAACACTAACCCTAACCCTAGAAATTCATACACTTTCAACAAGGTGATTATCTTACAAAGTAAAGCTTCTAAAGAAAAAAGGATGATTCTTCTCATTTCTAAATATACTTGGACATATCTCCAACAACAATGTATCATTTCAGAGAAACACAAGTGCGTTTCACACAAAAGCATTTCAAGAAATTCATATATATTCTTTTTTTCTAACCCTAAAACTAACCCTAACCCTAACCCTTAACCCTGAGCCTAACCCTAACCCTAAACCTAAGCCTAACCCTAACCCTAACCCTAAGCCTAACCCTTAACCTAACCCTAACAGTAACCCTAACCCTAACCTAGATATTCATACACTTTAAAATAAAGGTGAGTATCTTTCAAAGTACAGCTTCTACAGAGAAAAGAAAGACTTTTCTCATTTCTAAATATACTATGACATATCTCCAACAGCAATGTATCATATCAGAGAAACACATGTGCATTTCACACAAAATCATTTCATGAAATTCATACACATTCCTTTTTTTTTTCTAACCCTAACCCTAACCCTAAAACTTACGCTAACCCTAACCCTAAGCCTAAGCCTAACGCTTAACCTAAACGTAAGCCTAAGCCTAAGCATACCGCTAAACCTAACCCTAACCCAAAACCCTAATCCTAATCCTAAACCTAAACCTAACCCTAACCCTAACCCTATACCTAAGCCTAACCCTAGCTCTAAACCTAACTCTAACCCTAACCCTAAGCCTAAACTTAACCGTAACCCTTACCCTAACACTAACCCTAACCCTAACCCCAACCCTAACCCTAGAAATTCATACACTTTCAAAACAAGGTGCTTATCTTTCAAAGAAAAGTTTCTACAGAGAAAAGGAAGACTGTTCTCATTCCTAAATATACTTTGACATATCTCCAACAACAACGTATCATTTCAGAGAAACACATGTGTGTTTCACACAAAAGCATTTCATGAAAGTCATACATATTCTTTTTTTCTAACCTAACCTAAGCTAACTAACCCTAAACCTAGGCCTAACCCAAAGCCTAAGCCTAAGCCTAACATTAACCCTAACCCTTTCCCTAACCCAAACCCTAACACTAGAAATTCATACAGTTTCAAAACAAGGTGATTATCTGTCAAAGTAAAGCTTCTACAGAGAACAGGAAGACTGTTCTCATTTCTAGTTATATTTTGATATATCTCCAACAACAACGTATCATTTCAGAGAAACACATGTGCGTTTCACATAAAATCATTTCATGAAATTCATACACATTCTTTTTTTTCTAACCATAACCGTAACCCAAAAACTAACTCTGACCCTAACCCTAAGCCTAAGCCTAACGCTTACCCTAAACCTAACCCTAAGGGTAAGGTTAAGCCTAACCCTTACCCTAACCCTAACCCTAACCCTAACCCTAACTCTAACCCTAAGCCTAATGCTTACCCTAACTCTAAACCTAACCCTAACTCTAAACCTAAGCCTAAGCCTAAACCTAACCCTAACCCTAACCCTAAGCCTAACCCTTACCCTAACCCTAACCCTAACACTAGAAATTCATACACTTTCAAATCAAGGTGAGTATCTTTCAAAGTAAAGCTTCTACAGAGAAAATAAAGACTGTTCTCATTTCTAAGTATACTGTGACATATCTCCAACAACAACGTATCATTTCAGAGAAACACATGTGCCTTTCACACAAAAGCATTTCATGCAATTCATACACGTTTATTTTTCTAACCCTAACCCTAAGCCTAACCCTAAGCCTAAGCCTAACCCTAAGCCTAAGCCTAACCCTAATCCTAGAAATTCGTACACTTTCAAAATAAGGTGCTTATCCTTCAAAGTAAAGCTTCTACAGAGAACAGCAAGACTGTTCTCATTTCTAACTATATTTTGACATATCTCCAACAACAACGTATCATTTCAGAGAAACACATGTGCATTTCACACAAAAGCATTTCATGAATTTCATACACTTTCAAAACAACATGATTATCATTGAAAGTAAAGCTTCTACAGAGACAAGGAACATTATTCTAACTTTTGACAATACTTTGATATATCACAAACAAAGGCTTCTCAGTTCAGTGTTTCTCACAAAAGCATTTCATGAAATTCTTACGCTTTCAAACGAAGGCGATTATCTTTCAAAGTAAAGCATCTACAGAGAAAAGAAACACAGTTCTCATTCTAACAATTCTGTGACATTTCATAAACAAGGGCTTCTAATTTCAGTGTAATACATGTGCCTTTCTCACAAAAGCAAAAATTCATACAGTTTCAAAATTACGTGATTGACTTTCAAAGTTTAGCTTCTACAGTAGGAAAAGGAAGACTGTTCTCCCTTCTAGCTAACTTTCACATATCCCCAACAAAAGCTGAAGTTATCAGAGAAACACATGCGCATTTTTCAGGGGAGCATTTAATGATATACTTATGCTTTCAAAAGAACGCGATTATATTTCAAAGTAAAGCATCTACATAGAAAAGGAACACAGTTCTCATTTTACTAATTTTGTGACATTTCACAAACAACGGTTTTTAATTTCACTGTAATACATGTGCTTTTCTAACAAGAGCAAAAATTCATACACTTTCCAAAGAATGTGATTATCTTTCAAAGTAAAGCTTCTACAGTAGGAAAAGGAAGACTGGTCTCACTTCTAGCTAACTTTGATCCCACCAAAAGCTGATATTTTTAGAGAAACACATGTGTATATCTCAGGAAAGCATTTAATGAAATACTTACGCTTTCAAAAGAACGTGATTATCTTTCAAAGTAAAGCTTCTCCAGAGAAAAGGAAGACTGTTCTCACTTCTAACTATACATTGACATATCACAAACAACATCTTATCTTTGCAGAGAAAGACATGTGTGTTTCTCACAAAAGCATTTCATGAAATTCATACACATTCGTTTTTTCTAACCCTAACCCTAAACTTAACCCTAAGCCTAACCTTAACCCTGACCCTAAGCCTAAACCTTACCCTAACCCTAACCCTAACGCTAACCCTAACACTAGAAATTCATACACTTTCAAAACAAGGTGATTATCTTACAAATTAAAGCATCTACAGACAAAAAGAATACTGTTCTCATTTCTAACTATACTTTGACATAACTCCAACAACAACATATCATTTCAGAGAAACACATGTGCGTTTCACAAAAAATCGTTTCATGAAATTCATACACGTTCTTTTTTTTCTACCCCTTCCCCAAACCAAAACCCTAACCCTAACCCTAACACTAACCCTTAACCTAACCCTAACCCCTAACCGTAATCCTAAACGTAACCTAACCCTAACCCTAACCCTTACACTAACCGTAACCCTAACTCTAGAAATCATACACTATGAAAACAAGGTGATTATCTTTCAAAGTAAAGCTTCTACAGGGAAAAGAAAGACTGTTCTCATTTCTAAATATACTTTGACATAACTCCAACAACAACGTATCATTTCAGAGAAACACATGTGCATTTCACAAAAAAGCAATTCATGAAATTCATAAACATTCATTTTTTTCTAATCGTGACCCTAACCCTAACATTAAGCCTAAGCCTAACCCTAAATCTAACCCTAACCCTTACCCTAACCCTAACCCTAAATATTTATAAACTTTCAAAACAAGGTGATTATCTTTCAAAGTGAAGCTTCTACAGAGAAAAGGAAGACTGTTCTAATTTCTATCTATACTTTGACATAACTCCAAAAAACAACATATCATTTCAGACAAACACATGTGTGTTTCACACAAAAGCATTTCATGAAATTCATACACATTCTTTTTTTCTAACCCTAACCATAACCCTAACACTAACGCTAAACCTATCTGTAACCCAAACCCTAAGCCTAACCCTTACACTTACCCTAACCTTAACCCTAACACTAGAAATTCATATACTTTCAAAACAAAGTGATTATCTTTCAAAGTAAAGCTTCTACAGAGAAAAGGAAGACTGTTCTCATTTCTGACTATACTTTGACATAACTCCAACAATAAGGTATAATTTCAGAGAAACACATGTGCGTTTCACAAAAAAGAATTTCATGAAATTCATATACTTTCAAAAGAACATAATTATCTTTCAAAGTAAAGCTTCTACAGAGATAAGGAACACTGTTCTAACTTTCACATTACTTTGACATATCGCAATCAAAGGCTTCTCAGTTCAGAGTAAGGCACGTGCGTTTCTCACAAAAGCATTTCATGAAATTCTTACACTTTCATAAGAACGCGATTATCTTTCAAAGTAAAGCATCTACAGAGAAAAGGAACACAGTTCTCATTCTAACAATTCTGTGACATTTCACAAATAATGGCTTCTAATTTCAGTGTAATACATGTGCGTTTCTCACAAAAGCAAAATTTAATACACTTTCAAAAGTACGTGACTATCTTTCAAAGTAAAGCTTCTACAGTAGGAAAAGGAAGACTGTTCTCACTTCTAGCTAACTTTGACATATCCCTAACAAAAGCTGATGTTTTCAGAGAAACACATGTGCTTTTCTCAGGAAAGCATTTTATGAAACATTTATGCTTTCAAAAGAACGTGCTTATCTTTCAAAGTAAAGCTTCTCCAGAGAAAAGGAAGACTGTTCTCACTGCTAACTATACTTTGACATATCTCCAAGAACAAAGTATCATTTCAGAGAAATGCATGTGAGTTTCACACAAAAGCATTTAATGAAATTCATACACATACCTTTTTTTCTAACTCTATCCCTAACCCTAACACTAACCCTAACCCAAAGCCTAAGCCTAAGCCTAAACCTTACTCTAAACCTAACCCTAAGCCTAAGCCCTAGCCTAACTATAACCCTAACACTAACCCTAAAACCTAACCCAAACCCTAACCATAACCCTAGAAATTCATACATTTTCAACAAGGTGATTATCTAACAAAGTAAAGATTCTACAGAGAAAAGAAAGACTGGTCTCATTTCTAACAACACTTGGACATATCTCCAACAACAACGTATCATTTCAGAGAAACACATGTGCTTTTAAAACAAAAGCATTTCATGAAATTCATAAATATTCATTTTTCTAACCCTAACACTAACACTAACCCTAACACTAACCCTCACACTAACCCTAACCCTAAGCCTAACCCTAAACCTAACCCTAATCCTAACCCTAACTCTAACCCTAATCTTAAACCTAACCCTAACCTTAACCCTAAACCAAACCCTTACCCTAAGCCTAACCCTAACCCTAAAAATACATACACTTTCAAAACAAGGTGATTATCTTTCAAAGTAAAGCTCCTCCAGAGAAAACGAAGACTGTTCTCACTTCTAACTATACTTTGACATATCACAAAAAATGTCTTATCTTTGCAGAGAAAGACATGTGCATTTTACACGAAAGGATTTCATGAAATTCATACACATTCTGTTTTTTCTAACCCTAAGCCTAACCCTAAAAACTAACCCTAACCCTAAAACTTAACCTAACCATAAATCTTACCCTAAACCTAACACTAACCCTAACCCTAACCCAAACCTAACCCTAAGCCTAGGCCTAACCCTAACACTAAACCCTAACCCTAACCCTACCCCTAATCCTAACCCTAACCCTAACGCTAAGCCTAACCCTAACCCTAAACCTAACCCTAATTCTAACCCTAACCCTAACTCTAACCCTAACCCTAAGCCTAACCTTAACCCTAATCCTTACCCTTACCCTAACACTAACCCTAACACTAACCCTAATCCTAACCCTAAGCCTAACCTTAACCCTAATCCTTACCCTTACCCTAATACTAACCCTAACACTAACCCTAATCCTAACCCTAACCATAGAAATTCATACACTTTCAAAACATGGGTGATTATCTTTCGAAGTAAAGTTTCTACAGAGAAAACCAAGACTGTTCTCATTTCTCATTATACTTTGACATATCTTCAGCAACAATGTATCATTTCAGAGAAACACATGTGCGTTTCTCACAAAAGCATTTCATGAAATTCATAAATATTCTATTTTTTTCTAACCATAACCCTAACCCTAAACAGAACCCTAAGCCTGACCATTACATTAAACCTAACAGTAACCCTGACCCCAGAAATTCATACACTTTCAAAACAAGGTGATTATCTTTCAAAGTAAAGTTTCTACAGAGATAAGGAAGACTGTTCTCATTTCTAACTATACTTTGACATATCTCCAACAACAACGTATCATTTCAGAGAAACACATGTGCGCTTCACACAAAAGCATTTCATGAAATTCATGCACTTTCAAAAGAACATGATTATCATTCAAAGTAAAGCTTCTACAGAGACAAGGAACACTGTTCTAACTTTTGACAATACTTTGACATTTCACAAACAAAGGCTTCTCCGTTCAGTGTAATGCACGTTTCTCACAAGAGCATTTCATGAAATTCTTACACTTTCGAAGAACGCGATTATCTTTTAAAGTAAAGCATCTACAGAGAAAAGGAACAGAGTTCTCATTCTAACAATTCTGTGACATTTCACAAACAAGGGCTTTCAGTGTAATACATGTGCATTTCTCAAAAAAGCAAAAATTCATATACTTTCAAAAGAACGAGATTATCTTTCAAAGTAAAGCATCTACAGTAGGAAAAGGAAGACTATTCTCACTTCTAGCTAACATTGACATATCCCCAACAAAAGCTGATATTTTCAGAGAAACACATGTGCATTTCTCAGGAAAGCATTTAATGAAATACTTATGCTTTCAAAAGACCTTGGTTATCTTTCAAATTAAAGCTTCTCCAGAGAAAAGAAAGACTGTTCTCACTACTAAATACACTTTGAAATATCACAAAAAGCGTTTTATCCTTGCAGAGAAAGACATGTGCATTTCTCACAAAAGGATTTCATGAAATTCATACACATTCTTTTATTCTAACCCTAACCCTATCAATAACCATAACACTAAACCAAACCCTAAACATAAACCTAACCCTTAACCAAACCTAACCATAACCCTAACCCTAACGCTAATCCTAAGCCTAAACCTAACCCTAACACTAAACCCTAACACTAACCCTAACCCTAATCCTAACCCTAGAAATTCATACACTTTCAAAACAAGGTGATTATCTTTCAAAGTAAAGTTTTTACAGAGAAAAGGAAGACTGTTCTCATTTCTAACTATACTTTGATATATCTCGAACAACAACGTATCATTTCAGATAAACACATGTGCGTTTCACAAAAAAGCATTTCATGAAATTCATACATATTCTTTTTTTCTAACTTTAACCCTAACTCTAAGCCTAACACTTACCCTAACCCTAACGTTAATCCTAACCCTAAAAATTCATACACTTTCAAAACAAGGTGATTATCTTTCAAAGTAAAGCTTCTACAGAGAAAAGGAAAACTGTTCTCATTTCTAAGTATACTTTGACATATCTCCAACAACAACGTATCATTTGAGAGAAACACGTGCATTTCACACGTAAGCATATCATGAAATTCATACATATTTCTTTTTTTCTAACCCTAACCCTAACCCTAAGCCTATCCCTAACCCTAACCCTAAGCCTAACACTAACCCTAAACCTTTCCCTAACCCTAACCCTAACCCTAGAAATTCATACACTTTCAAAACAAGGTGATTATCTTTCAAAGTATAGCTTCTACAGAGAAAAGGAAGACTGTTCTCATTTCTAAATACACTTTGACATATCTCCAACAACAACGTATCATTTCAGAGAAACACATGTGCGTTTCACAAAAAAGCATTTCATGAAATTCATACACTTTCAAAACGACATGATTACCATTCAAAGTAAAGCTTCTACAGAGCAAGGAACGATGTTCTAACGTTTAACAATACTTTGACATTTCGCAAACAAAGGCTTCTCAGTTCAGTGTAACGCACGTGCGTTTCTCACAAAAAGATTTCATGAAATTCTTATGCTTTCAAAAGAACGTGATTATCTTTCAAGCTAAAACATCTCCAGAGAAAAGGAACACATTTCTCACTCTTAAAATTCTGTGATATTTCTCAAACAACGGCTTCTAATTTCATTGTAATACATGAACGCTTCGCAGAAAAGCAAAAATTCATACACTTTCAAAAGAACGTGATTATCTTTCAAAGTAAGGCTTCTACAGTAGGAAAAGGAAGACTGTGCTCACTTCTAGCTAACTATGACATATCCCCAAAAAAGCTGATATTTTCAGTGAAACACATGTCCATTTCTCAGGAAAGCATTTACTGAAACACCCTTTCAAAGAACGTGATTATCTTTAAAATAAAGCTTCTCCAGTGAAAAGGAAGACTGTTCTCACTTATAACTATACATTGAAATATCACAAAAAAGTCTTATCTTTGCAGTGAAAGATGTGAATTTCTCACAAAAGCATTTAATTCATACACATTCCTTTTTTCTAACTATAACCCTAACCCTAATACTAATGCTAATCCTAACAGTAACCCTAAGCCTAACCCTAAGCCTAAGCCTAACCCTTACACTAAAACTAACCACAAGCCTAAGCCTAAACCTAACCCTAACCTTAATACTAACCCTAAACCTAACTCTAACTATAACCCTAACCCAGAGCCTAACCCTAACACTAACCATAACCCTAACCCTAACATTAAGCCTAACCCTAACCATAACCCTAAGCTTAACACTTACACTAACCCTAACCATAACCCTAACCCTAAGCCTAGAAATTCATACACTTTCAAAACAAGGTGATTATCTTTCAAAGTAAAGCTTCTACAGAGAAAAAGAAGACTGTTCTCATTTCTAACTATACTTTGACATATCTCCAACAACAACATATCATTTCAGAGAAACAAATGTGTGTTTCACACAAAAGCATTTCATGAAATTCATACATATTCTTTTTTTTCTAACCATAACACTAACACTAACCCTAAGCCTAACCCTAACCCTAACCCTAAGCCTAAGCCTAACCCTTACACTAAACCTAAGCCTAACCCTAACCCTAACGCTAACACTAACCCTAAATCTAACCCTAACACTAACCCTAAACCTAATCCTAAACCTAACTCTAACCCTAAGCCTAAGCCTAACCCTAACCCTAAGCCTAACCCTTACCCTAACCCTAACACTAACCCTAATGCTAATCCTTAACCTAACCCTAACACTAACAATAGAAATTCAGACACTTTCAACAATGTGATTATCTTACAAAGTAAAGCTTCTACAGAGAAAAGGAAGACTGTTCTCATTTCTAAATATACTTTGATATATCTCCAACAACAACGTATCATTTCAGAGAAACACATGTGCGTTTCTCACAAAAGCATTTCATGAATTTCATACACTTTCAAAACAACATGATTATCATTGAAAGTAAAGCTTCTACAGAGACAAGGAACATTGTTCTAACTTTTGACAATACTTTGACATATCACAAAGGCTTTTCAGTTCAGTGTAACGCACATGAGTTTCACAAGAGCATTTCTTGAAATTCTTATGCTTTTAAAAGAACGCGATTATCTTTCAAAGTAAAGCATCTACACAGAAAAGGAACACTGTTGTCATTGTAAGAATTCTGTGACATTTCACAACCATTGGCTTCTTATTTTAGTGTAATACATATGCGTTTCTCACAAAACTAAAAATTCATACACTTTCAAAAGGATGTGATTATCTTTCAAAGTAAAGCTTCTACAGTAGGAAAAAGAAGACTGTTCTCACATCTAACTATACTTTGACATATCACAAACATCATCTTAATTTTGCAGAGAAAGACATGTGAATTTCTCACAAAAGCATTTCATGAAATTCATATCTATTCTTTTTTTTCTAACCCTAAAACTAACCCTAACCCTAAACCTAAGCCTAACCCTAACCCTAAACCTAAGCCTAACCCTTAACCTAACCCTAACACTAACCCTAACCCTAACCTAGAAATTCATACACTTTAAATCAAGGTGAGTATCTTTCAAAGTACAGCTTCTACAGAGAAAAGAAAGACTTTTCTCATTTCTAAATATACTATGACATATCTCCAGCAGCAATGTATCATATCAGAGAAACACATGTGCATTTCACACAAAAGCATTTCATGAAATTCATACACATTCTTTTTTTTCTAACCCTAACCCTAACACTAACACTAACGTTAACCCTAACTCTAAGCCTAAGCCTAACACTTAACCTAAACCTAAGCCTAAGCCTAAGCCTAAGCATACCCCTAAACCCAACACTAACCCAAAACCCTAATCCTAAACTTAAACCTAACCCTAAGCCTAACCCTAACCCTAACCCTATACCTAAGCCTAACCCTAGCTGTAAATCTAACTCTAACCCTAACCCTAAGCCTAAACTTAACCGTAACCCTTACCCTAACCCTAACACTAACCCTAACCCTAACCCTAACCCTAGAAATTCATACACTTTCAAAACAAGGTGCTTATCTTTCAAAGTAAAGTTTCTACAGAGAAAAGGAAGACTGCTCTAGTTCCTAAATATACTTTGACATATCACCACCAACAACGTATCATTTCAGAGAAATACATGTGGGTTTCACACAAAAGCATTTCATGAAAGTCATACATATTCTGTTTTTCTAACCCTAACCCTAAGCCTAATCCTAACCCTAACCCTAAGCCTAATCCTAACCCTAACCCTATGCCTAACCCAAAGCCTAAGCCTAAGCCTAAAGCTACCCTAACCCTTTCCCTAACACTAACCCTAACACTAGAAATTTATACAGTTTCAAAACAAGGTGATTATCTGTCAAAGTAAAGCTTCTACAGAGAAAAGGAAGACTGTTCTTATTTCTAACTATACTTTGACATATCTCCAACAACAATGTATCATTTCAGAAAAACACATGTGCGTTTCACACAAAAGCATTTCATGAAATTTATACACTTTCATTTTTTCTAACCCTAACACTAAAACTAACCCTAAACCCTAACAATAACCCTAAGCCTAAACTTAACCCTAACCCTTACCCTAACCCTAACACTAACCCTAACCCTAACCCCAACCCTAACCCTAAAAATTCATACACTTTCAAAACAAGGTGCATATCTTTCAAAGTAAAGTTTCTACAGAGAAAAGGAAGACTGTTCTTATTCCTAACTATATTTTGACATATCTCCAACAAGAACGTATCATTTCAGAGAAACACATGTGTGTTTCACACAAAAGCATTTCATGAAATTCATACATATTCTTTTTTCTAATACTAACCCTAACCCTAATCCTAAAACTAACCCTAAACCTAACACTAAGAATAAGCCTAACGCTTACCCTAAACCTAACCCTAAGCCTAAACCTAACCCTAATCTTAACAATAAACCTAAACCTAACCCTTACACTAACCCTAAACCTAACCCTAGAAATTCATACACTTTCAACAAGGTGATTATCTTACAATGTAAAGCTTCTACAGAGAAAAGGAAGACTGTTCTCATTTCTTACTAAAATTGGACATATCTCCAACAACAACGTATCATTTCAGAGAAACACAAGTGCGTTTCACACAAAAGCATTTTATGAAATTCATAAACTTTTTTTTCTAACCCTAACCCTAAAACTAACCCTAAGCCTAACCCTTACCCTAAACCTAACAGTAACTCTAACCCTAAGCCTAACCCTAACCCTAAACTTAACCCTGACCCAAACCCTAACCCTAACACTAACCCTAACCCTAAAAATTCATACACTTTCAAAACAAGGTGTTTATCTTTCAAAGGAAAGCTTCTACAGAGAAAAGTTAGACTGTTCTCATTTCTAACTATACTTGGACATATCTCCAACAACAATGTATCATTTCAGAGAAACACGTGTGTGTTTCACACAAAAGCATTTCATGAAATTCATACACTTTCAAAAGAACATGATTACCATTCAAATAAAGATTCTACGGAGACAAGGAACACTGTTCTAACTTTTGACAATACTTTGACATATGGCAAACAAAGGCTTTTCAGTTCAGTGTAATGCACGTGCGTTTCTCACAAAAGCATTTCTTGAAAATTTTACGCTTTGAGAAGAACGTGATTATCTTCCAAACTAAAACATCTACAGAGAAAAGGAACACATTTCTCATTCTTACAATTCTGTGATATTTCACAAACAACTTCTTCTAATTTCAGTGTAATACATGTGCGTTTCTCACAAAAGCAAAAATTCATACACTTTCAAAAGAACGTGATTATCTTTCAAAGTAAAGCTTCTACAGTAGGAAAATGAAGACTATTCTCACTTCTAGCTTACTTTAACATATCCCCACAAAAAGCTGATATTTTCAGAGAAACACATGTGTATTTCTCAGGAAAGCATTTAAGGAAATACTTACGCTTTCAAAAGAACGTGATTATCTTTCAAAGTAAAGCTTCTCCAGAGAAAAGGAAGACTGTTCTCACTTATAAATATACTTTGACATTACACAAACAACGTCTTATCTTTGCACAGAAAGACATGTGCGTTTCTCAAAAAAGTATTTAATAAAATTCATACATATTATTTTTTTTCTTACCCTAACCCTAAACCTAAAAGTAACCCTAAACACCCTAAGCCTAAGCCTAACGCTTACACTTAACCTAAGCCTAAGCCTAACCATAACATTAACCCAAACCCTAATGCTAACCCTAAACCTAACCCTAAACCTAAGCATAACCCTAAGCCTAACCCTACCCCTAAACCTACCTCTAACCTGAAATCTAACCCTAAGCTTAACATTAACCCTAACCCTTACCCTAACCCTAACGCTAACCCTAACCCTAGAAATTCATACACTTTCAAAACAAGGTGATTATCTTTCAAAGTAAAGCTTCTAAAGAGAAAAGGAAGACTGTTCTCATTTCTAGTTATACTTTGACATATCTCCAACAACAACATATCATTTCAGAGAAACACATGTGCGTTTCACATAAAAGCATTTCATGAAATTCATACACATGCTTTTTTTTCTAACCCTAATCCTAACCCCAAAACTAACCCTGACCCTAAAACTAACCCTAAGACTAAGCCTAGCCCTTACACTAAACCTAACCCCAAGCATAAGCCTAACCCTAACACTAACCCAAAACCTAACCCTAACACTAACCCTAACCCTAAGCCTAACACTAACCCTAACCCTAAGCCTAAGCCTAACCCTAACCCTAAGTCTAACCCTTACCCTAACGCTAACCCTATCGCTAACCCTTACCCTAATGCTAACACTAACAATAGAAATTCATAAACTTTCAACAAGGTGATCATCTTACAAAGTAAAGCTTCTATAGAGAAAAGGAAGACTGTTCTCATTTCTAACTATACTGTGACATATCTCCAACAACAACGTATCATTTCAAAGAAACACATGTGCGTTTCACACAAAAGCATTTCATGCAATTCATACACGTTCTTTTTTTCTAACCCTAACACTAACCCTAACCCTAAACCCTAACCCTAACCCTAAGCCTAACCTTACCCCAAAACCTAACACTTACCCTAACCCTAACCCTAATCCTAGGAATTCATACACTTTCAAAATAAGGTGCTTATCCTTCAATGTAAAGCTTCTACAGAGAACAGCAAGACTGTTCTCATTTCTAACTATATTTTGACATATCTCCAACAACAATGTATCATTTCAGAGAAACAAATGTGCATTTCACACAAAAGCATTTCATGAATTTCATACACTTTCAAAACAACATGATTATCATTGAAATTAAAGCTTCTGCAGAGACAAGGAACATTGTTCTAAGTTTTGACAATACTTTGACATATCACAAACAAAGGCTTCTCAGTACAGTGTAACGCACGTGAGTTTCTCACAATAGCATTTCATGAAATTCTTATGCATTCAAAAGAACGCGATTATCTTTCAAAGTAAAGGATCTACAGAGAAAAGGAACACTGTTCTCATTCTAAATATACTTTGACATTACACAAACAACGTCTTATCGTTGCAAAGAAAGACATGTGCGTTTCTCACAAAAGTATTTCATGAAATTCATACACATTCTTTTTTTTCTAAACCTAAACCTAACCCTAAGCCTAAGCCTAAGCCTAACGCTTACCCTAAACCTAACCCTAAGCCTAAGCCTAACCCTAACCATAAACCAAACCCTAACCCTAAACCTAACCCTAAACCCAAGCCTAACCCTAAACCTAACCTAAGCCTAACCCTAGCTATAAACCTAACTATAAGCCTAAATCTAACCCTAAGATTAAGCTTAACCCTAAACCTTACCCTAACCCTAACAGTGACCCTAACCCTAACCCCAACCCTAACACTAGAAATTCATACACTTTCAAAACAAGGTGATTATCTTTCAAAGTAAAGTTTCTACAGAGAAAAGGAAGACTGTTCTCATTTCTAAATATACTTTGACATATCTCCAAAAACAACGTATCATTTCAAAGAAACACATGTGTGTTTCACACAAAAGCATTTCATGAAATTCATACATATTCTTTATTTTTCTAACCCTAACCCTAACCCTTACCCTAACCCTAACGCTAAAAATAGAAATTCATACACTTTCAAAACAAGGTGATTATGTTTCAAAGTAAAGTTTCTACAGAGAAAAGGAAGACTGTTCTCATTTCTAAATCTTCTTTGACATATCTCCAACAACAACATATCATTTAAGAGAAACAGATGTGCGTTTCACACAAAAGCATTTCATGAAATTCATACACATTCTTTTTTTTCTAACCCTACCACTAACCCAAAACTAACCATGACCCTAACCCTAAGCCTGAGCCTAATACTTACCCTAAACCTAACCCTAAGACTAAGCCTAAGCCTAACCTTTACCCTAACCCTAACCATAACCCTAACTCTAAACCTAAGCCTAAGCCTAACCCTTACCCTAACCCTAACCCTAACCATAACCCTAACCCTAACCCTAACTCTAACCCTAAGCCTAAGCCTAAACCTAAAACTAAGCCTAACCCTAACCCTAAGCCTAACCCTTACCCTAACCCTAACCCTAACCCGAAAAATTCATACCCTTTCAAATCAAGGTGAGTATCTTTCAAAGTAAAGCTTCTACAGAGAAAATAAAGACTGTTCGCATTTCTAACTATACTGTGACATATCTCCAACAACCATGTATCATTTCAGAGAAACACATGTGCGTTTCACACAAAATCATTTAATGCATTTCATACACGTTCTTTTTTTCTAACCCTAACACTAACCCTAACCCTAAACCCTAACCCTAATCCTAACCCTAAGCCTAAACCTAACCCTAACCATAAGCCTAACCCTACCCCAAAACCTAACAGTTACCCTAACACTAATCCTAGAAATTCGTACACTTTCAAAATAAGGTGCTTATCCTTCAAAGTAAAGCTTCTACAGAGAACAGCAAGACTGTTCTCATTTCTAACTATATTTTGACATATCTCCAAAAACAACGAATCATTTCAGAGAAACACATGTGCATTTCACACGAAAGCATTTCATGAATTTCATACACTTTCATACACAACATGATTATCATTGAAAATAAAGCTTCTACAGAGAGAAGGAACATTGTTCTAACTTTTGTCAATACTTTGACATATCACAAACAAAGGTTTCTCAGTTCAGTGTAATGCATGTGAGTTTCTCAAAGAGCATTTCATGAAATTCTTATGCTTTCAAAAGAACGCGATTTTCTTTCAAAGTAAAGCATCTACAGAGAAAAGCAACACAGTTCTCATTGTAAGAATTCTGTGACATTTCAAAAACAATGGCTTCTTATTTTAGTGTAATACATGTGCGTTTCTCACAAAAGCAAAAATTCATACACTTTCAAAAGGACATGATTATCTTTCAAAGTAAAGCTTCTACAGTAGGAAAATGAAGACTGTTCTCACTTCTAACTATGCTTGGACATGTCACAAAAAACGTCTTATCTTTGCAGAGAAAGACATGTGAATTTCTCACAAAAGCATTTCATGAAATTCATACACGATCCTTTTTTTCTAACTGTAACCCTAACCCTAACACTAACACTAAGCCTATCCCTAAACCCAAGCCTAAGCCTAACCCTTACCCTAAACCTAACCCTAAGCCAAACCTTAACCCTAAAACTATCTCTAAACCTAACCCTAACCCTAACACTAACCCTAACCCTAAGCCTAACCCTAACCCAAAACCTAAGCCTAACACTTACCCTAACCATAACCCTAAACCTAACGCTAACCATTACCCTAACCATAATACTAACCCTAGAAATTCATACACTTTCAACAAGGTGATTATCTTACAAAGTAAAACTTCTACAGAGAAAAGGATGATTGTTCTCATTTCTAAGAATACTTGGATATATCTCCAACAACAATGTATCATTTCAGAGAAACACATGTGCGTTTCACACAAAAGCATTTCATGAAATTCATACATATTCTTTTTTTTCTAACCCTAACACTAACCCTAGAACTAACCCTAACCCTAAACCTAAACATAAGCCTAAACCTTACCCTAAACATAACCCTAACCCTAACCCTAAGCCCAAGCCTAAACCTTGCACTAAACCTAACCCTAAGCCCTAACCCTAAACCTAACACTAACCCTAAACCTAACCTGAACACTAACCCTAACCCTAAGCCTAACCCTAACCCTAAACCTAAGCCTAACCATAACCCAAACCCTAAGCCTAACACTTACCGTAACACTAACCCTAACGCTAACCCTTACACTAACTCTAACCCTAACCCTAGAAATTCATACACTTTCAACAAGGTGATTATCTTACAAAGTAAAGCTTCTACAGAGAAAAGGAAGACTGTTCTCATTTCTAACTAAAATTGGACATATCTCCAACAACAACGTATCATTTCAGAGAAACACAAGTGCGTTTCACACAAAAGCATTTTATGAAATTCATAAACTTTTTTTCTAACACTAACCCTAAAACTAACCCTAAGCCTAATCCTTACCCTAACCCTAACCCTAACCATAACACTGACCCAAACCCTAACCCTAACACTAACACAAACCCTAACCCTAACCCTAAAAATTCATACACTTTCAAAACAAGGTGTTTATCTTTCAAAGGAAAGCTTCTACAGAGAAAAGTTAGACTGTTCTCATTTCTAACTATACTTGGACATATCTCCAACAACAATTTTTATTTCAGAGAAACACATGTGCGTTTCACACAAAAGCATTTCATGAAATTCATATACTTTCAAAAGAACATGATTATCATTCAAATAAAGCTTCTACGGAGACAAAAATCACTGTTCTAACTTTTGACAATACTTTGACATATGGCAAACAAAAGCTTTTCAGTTCAGTGTAATGCACGTGCGTTTCTCACAAAAGCATTTCTTGAATTTTTACGCTTTGAAAAGAACGTGATTATCTTCCAAACTAAAACATCTACAGAGAAAAGGAACACATTTATAATTCTTACAATTCTGTGATATTTCACAAACAACGGCGTCTAATTTCAGTGTAATACATGTGCGTTTCTCACAAAAGCAAAAATTCATACACTTTCAAAAGAACGTGATTATCTTTCAAAGTAAAGCTTCTACAGTAGGAAAATGAAGACTGTTCTCACTTCTAGCTTAATTTAACATATACCCACAAAAAGCTGATATTTTCAGAGAAACACATGTGTATTTCTCAGGAAAGCATTAAATGAAATACTTACGCTATCAAAAGAACGTGATTATCTTTCAAAGCAAAGCTTCTCCAGAGAAAAGGAAGACTGTTCTCATTTCTAAATATACTTTGACATTACACAAACAACGTTTTATCTTTGCAGAGAAAAACATGTGCCTTTCTCACAAAAGCATTTCATGAAATTCAAACACATTATTTTTTTCTTACCCTAACCCTAACCCTAAAACTAACCCTAAACATAAACCTAAGCCAAAGACTAAAAATTACCCTTAACCTAAGCCTAAGCCTAAGTCTAACCATAACCATAACCCAAACCCTAAACCTAAACCTAAACCTAAACCTAAGCCTAAGCCTAAGCCTAACACTAACCCTAAGCCTAACCCTAGACCTAAAACTACCTCTAATCCGGAATCTAAAACTAAGCTTAACATTAACCCTAAACCTTACCCTTACCCTAGCCCTAACCCTAACCCTAAACCTAGAAATTCATACACTTTCAAAACAAGTTGATTATCTTTCAAATTAAAGCTTCTACAGAGAAAAGGAAGACTGTTCTCATTTCTAATTATACTTTGACATATCTCCAACAACAACGTATCATTTCAGAGAAACACAGGTGTGTTTCACACAAAAGCCTTTCATGAAATTCATACACATTCTTTTTTTTCTAACCCTAACCCTAACCCAAAAACTAACCCTGAGCCTAACCCTAACCCTAAACCTAAACCTAACCCTAACACTAACCCTAACCCTAAGCCTAACCCTAACCCTAACCCTACGCCTAAGCCTAACCATAACCCTAAGTCTAACACTTCCCCTAACCCTAACCCTAACCCTACCTACCTAACCCTAACCCTAACCCTAAGCCTAACCCTTACCCTAACCTAACCCTAACCCTAAGCCTAAGCCTAACCCTTACGCTAAACCTAACCCTAAGCCTAAGCCTAACCCTAACCCTAACACTAACCCTAAACCTAACCCTAACACTAACCCTAACCCTAAGCCTAACCCTAACCTTAACCCTAAGCCTAACCCTAAGCCTCAGTCTAACCCTTACCCTAACACTAACCATAACCATAAACCTAACGCTAACCCTTACACTAACACTAACAATAGAAATTCATAAACTTTCAACAAGGTGATTATCTTACAAAGTAAACCTTCTACAGAGAAAAGGATGACTGTACTCATTTCAAAATATACTGTGACATATCTCCAAAAACAACGTATCATTTCAGAGAAGCACATGTGCGTTTCACACAAAATATTTCATGAAATTCATACATATTCTTTTTTTTCTAACACTAACCCTTTCCCTAACCCTAAGCCTAAGCCTAACCTTACCTAACCTAAGCATAACCCTTAACCTAACCCTAACCTACCTAAGCCTAAGCCTAACCCTAACCCTAAGCCTAACCCTTAACTTAACCCTAACCCTAACCCTAACATAGAAATTCATACACTTAAAAATCAAGGTGAGAATCTTTCAAAGTACAGCTTCTACAGAGAAAAGAAAGACTTTTCTCATTTCTAAATATACTATGACATATCTCCAACATCAACGTATCATTTCAGAGAAACACATGTGCGTTTCACACAAAAGCATTTCATGAAATTCATACACATTCTTTTTTTTTTAACCCTAACCCTAACCCAAAAACTAACCCTGACCCTAACCCTAACCATAACCCTAAACCTAACCCTAACAGTAACCCTAACCCTAACCCTAAATTCCTAACTTTCCTCACGCCTAAATACCCTATGACTACTCAACCTAAGTCTATTTAGAGAAACACTTTTCACAAACCTAACCCTAAATCCTACACATTCCTAACCCTAATCCTAAACCTAACCCTAACCCTAAACCTAACCCTAACAATAACCCTAACCCTAAGCCTAACCCTACGCCTAAGCCTAACCCTAACACTAAACCTAACCCTAACCAAAAGCCTAACCCTAACCCTAACCCTAAACCTAACCCTAACCCTAACCCTAACCCTAACACTAACCCTAACCCTAAGCCTAACAATAACCTTAATCCTAAGCATAACCCTAACCCTAAGTCTAACCCTTACCCTAACCCTAACCCTAAACCTAAACCTAACCCTAACCCTTACCCTAACCCTAACCATAACCATAAACCTAACCCTAACCCTTACCCTAACGCTAACACTAACAATAGAAATTCATAAACTTTCAACAAGGTGATTATCTTACAAATTAAAGCTTCTACAGAGGAAAGGAAGACTATTCTCATTTCTAAGTATACTGTGACATATCTCCAAAAACAACGTATCATTTCAGAGAAGCACATGTGCGTTTCACACAAAAGCATTTCATGAAATTCATACATATTCTTTTTTTCTAACCCTAACCTTAACCCTAAACCTAAGCCTAACCCTAAACCTAAGCCTAACCCTTAACCTAACCCCTAACCCCCTAAGCCTAACCCTTAACCTAACCCTAACCCTAACCCTAACATAGAAATTCATACACTTTAAAATCAAGGTGAGAATCTTTCAAAGTACAGCTTCTACAGAGAAAAGAAAGACTTTTCTCATTTCTAAATATACTATGACATATCTCCAACATCAACGTATCATTTCAGAGAAACACATGTGTGTTTCACACAAAAGCATTTCATGAAATTCATACACATTTTTTTCTAACCCTAACCCTAAAACTAACCCTAAACCTAACCCTAATCCTAAGCCTAATGCTTACGATAAACCTAACCCTAAGCCTAAGCCTAACCCTAAACCTAACACTAACCCTAACCCTAAACCTAAGCCTAACCATAACCCAAACCCTCAGCCTAACACTTACCCTAACACTAACCCTAATGCTAACCCTTACACTAACCCTAACCCTAACCCTAGAAATTCATACACTTTCAACAAGGTGATTATCTTACAAAGTAAAGCTTCTACAAAGAAAAGTTAGACTGTTCTCATTTCTAACTATACTTGGACATATCTCTAACAACAATTTTGATTTCAGAGAAACACATGTGCGTTCCACACAAAAGCATTTCATGAAATTCATGCACTTTCAAAAGAACATGATTATCATTCAAATAAAGCTTCTACAGAGACACGGAACACTGTTCTAACTTTCCCAATACTTTGACATATCACAAACAAAGGCTTTTCAGTTCAGTGTAATGCATGTGCATTTCTCACAAAAGCATTTCTTGAAATTTTTACGCTTTGAAAAGAACGTGATTATCTTCCAAACTAAGACATCTAAAGAGAAAAGGAGCACATTTATCATTCTTACAATTCTGTGATATTTCACAAACAACGGCTTCTAATTTCAGTGTAATACATGTGCGTTTCTCACATAAGCAAAAATTCATACACTTTCAAAAGAACATGATTATCTTTCAAAGTAAAGCTTCTACAGTAGGAAAATGAAGAGTGTTCTCACTTCTAGCTTAATTTAACATATCCCCAGCAAAAGCTGATATTTTCAGAGAAACACATGTGTATTTCTCAGGAAAGCATATAATGAAATACTTACGCTTTCAAAAGAACGTGATTATCTGTCAAAGTAAAGCTTCTCCAGAGAAAAGGAAGACTGTTCTCACTTCTAAATATACTTTGACATTACACAAACAACGTCTTAACTTTGCAGAGAAAGACACGTGCGTTTCTTACAAAAGCATTTCATGAAATTCAAACACATTATTTTTTTCTAACCCTAACCGTAAAACTAATCCTAAACATAAAACTAAGCCTAAGCCTAACGCTTACCCTTAACCTAAGCCTAAGCCTAAGCCTAACCATAACCATAACCCAAACCCTAACCCTAAACCTAACCCTAAACCTAAGCCTAACCCTAACCCTAAGCCTAACCCTACCCCTAAACCTAACACTTACCCTAACCCTAACCCTAATCCTAGAAATTCATACACTTTCAAAATAAGGTGCTTATCCTTCAAAGTAAAGCTTCTACAGAGAACAGCAAGACTGTTCTCATTTCTAAATATATTTTGACATATCTACAACAACAAGGTATAATATCAGAGAAACACATGTGAGTTTCACACAAAAGCATTTCATGAAATTCATAGATATTCTTTTTTTTCTAACCCTACACTAACACTAGCACTAACCCTAAACCTAAGCCTAATCCAAACCCTAAGCCTAACCCTTACCCTTACCCTAACCCTAACCCTAACCCTAAGCATAAGCCTAACCCTAACCCTAAGCATAAGTCTAACCCTAACCCTAACCCTAACCCTAACCCTAAGCCTAGCCCTAACCCTTACCATAACCCTAACCCTAAACCTAACGCTAACCCTTACCCTATCGCTAACACTAATAGAAATTCATAAACTTTCAACAAGGTGATTATCTTACAAAGTAAAAATTCTACAGAGAAGAGAAAGACTGTTCTCATTCCTAACTATAGTTTGATATATCACCAACAACAACGTATCATTTCAGAGAAACAGATGTGCGTTTCACACAAAAGCATTTCTTGAAATTTATACACTTTCTTTTTTTCTAACCCTAACACTAACACTAACCCTAAACACTAACCCTAACCTTATGCCTAACCCTAACACTAAACCCTAACCCTAACCCTAACACTAAGCCTAAATCTAACAATAACCCTGACCCTGACCCTAACCCTAAGCCTAACCCTAACCCCAACCCTAAGCCTAACAATACCCCTAAAACTAACCCTTACCCTACCCTTAAACCTAACCATAGAAATTCATACACTTTTAAAACAACGTGCTTATCTTTCAAAGTAAAGCTTCTACAGAGAAAATAAAGTCTGTTCTCATTTCTAACAATACTGTGACATATCTCCAACAACAACTTATCATTTCAGAGAAGCATATGTGTGTTTCACACAAAAGCATTTCATGAAATTCATACACGTTCTTTATTTTCTAACCAAAACACTAATCCTATACCCTAACCCTAACCATAACCCTAAGACTAACCCTAACCCTAACCATAAGCCTAACCCTACCCCTAAACCTAACCCTTACCCTAGCCATAACCCTAATCCTAGAAATTCATACAATTTCAAAATAAGGTGCTTATCTTTCAAAGTAAAGCTTCTACAGAGAAAAGCAATACTGTTCTCATTTCTAACTATATTTTGACATATCTCCAACAACAACGTATCATTTCAGAGAAACACATGTGCATTTCACACAAAAGCATTTCATGAATTTCATACACTTTCAAAACAACATGATTATCATTGAAAGTAAAGCTTCTACAGAGACAAGGAACATTGTTCTAACTTTTGACAATACTTTGACATATCACAAACAAAGGCTTCTCAGTTCAGTGTAACGCACGTGAGTTTCTCACAAGAGGATTTCATGAAATTCTTATGCTTTCAAAAGAACGCGATTATCTTTCAAAGTAAAGCATCTACAGAGAAAAGGAACACAGTTCTCATTGTAAGAATTTGTGAGATTTCACAAACAATGGCTTCTAATTTCAGTGTAATACATGTGCGTTTCTCACAAAAGCAAATATTCATACACTTTCAAAAGAACGTGATTATCTTTAAAAGTAAAGCTTCTAGAGTAGAAAAATGAAGAATGTTCTCACTTCTAGCTTACTTTAACAAATCCCAACCAAAAGCTGATATTTTCAGAGAAACACATGTGTATTTCTCAGGAAAGCATTTAATGAAATACTTATGCTTTCAAAAGAATGTTATTATCTCTCAAAGTAAAGCTTCTCCAGAAAAAGGAAGACTATTCTCACTTCTAAATGTACTTTGACATATCACAAACAACGTCTTATCTTTGCAGAGAAAGACATGTGAATTTCTCACAAAAGCACTTCATGAAATTCATACACATTCCTTTTTTTTCTAACTCTAACCCTAACACTAACGCTAAACATAATAGTAACACTAAGCCTAACCCTAGAACTAAACCTAACTCTAACCCTAAATCAAACCCTAAGCTTAAAATTAACCAAACCCTTACCCTAACCCTAACACTAACCCTAACCCTAAGAGTAACAGTAACACTAGAAATTCATACACTTTCAAAACAGGGTGATTATCTTTCAAAGTAAAGGTTCTACAGAGAAAAGAAAGACTGTTCACATTTCTAACTATACTTTGACATATCTTCAACAACAACATATCATTTCAGAAAAACACATGTGCATTTAACAAAAAACATTTCATGAAATTCGTACATATTCTTTTTTTCTAACCCTAACACTAACCCTAACAGTAATCCAAACCCTAACCCTAAGCCTAACCCTAACCCTAACCCTAAGCCTAACCCTTACACTAAGCCTAACCATAACATTAACCCTAAGCCTAGAAATTCATACACATTCAAAACAAGGTGATTATCTTTCAAAGTAAAGCTTCTACAAAGAAAAAAAGACTACACTTGTACATATCTCCAACAACAACGTATCATTTCAGAGAAACACATGTGCGTTTCACACAAAAGCATTTTGAATTTACTTTTTTTTTTCTAACCCTAACTAACTAACTAAGCTACCTAAGATACACTACCCTGACCGTAGCCTACCTCCTATCACCTACCTAGCCTAACCATACCTACCTACCCCGCTACTACCCAGAAATCTCCTTTAAGAGGTGGTTTTAGAAGCTTCTACAGAGAAATAAAGTTGTTTTTTACATACTGTGACATATCTCCAACAACAACGTATCATTTCAGAGAAACACATGTGTGTTTCACACAAAAGCATTTCATGAAATTCATACATATTCTTTTTTTTCTAACCCTAACCCTAAACCCTAACCCTAACCGTAACCCTAAGACTAACCCTAACCCTAACCATAAGCCTAACCCTACACCTAAACCTAACCCTTACCCTAGCCATAACCCTAATCCTAGAAATTCATACAATTTCAAAATAAGGTGCTTATCTTTCAAAGTAAAGCTTCTACAGAGAAAAGCAAGACTGTTCTCATTTCTAACTATATTTTTACATATCTCCAAAAACAATGTATCATTCAGAGAAACACATGTGCATTTCACACGAAAGCATTTCATGAATTTCATACACTTTCAAAACAACATGATTATCATTCAAAGTAAAGCTTCTACAGAGACAAGAAACACTGTTCTAACTTTTGACAATACTTTGACATTTCACAAACAAAGGCTTCTCCGTTCAGTGTAATGCACGTTTCTCACAAGAGCATTTCATGAAATTCTTATGCTTTCAAAAGAACACAATTATTTTTCAAAGTAAAACATCTACAGAGAAAAGGAACACAGTTCTCATTGTAAGAATTCTGTGACATTTCACAAATAATGGCTTCTAATTTCAGTGTAATACATGTGCGTTTCTCACAAAAGCAAAATTTCATACACTTTCAAAAGTACGTGACTGTTTTCAAAGTAAATCTTCTACAGTAGGAAAAGGAAGACTGTTCTCACTTTTAGCTAACTTTGACATATCCCCAACAAAAGCTGATGTTTTCAGAGAAACACATGTGCTTTTCTCAGGAAAGCATTTAATGGAACACTTATGCTTTCAAAAGAACGTGATTATCTTTCAAAGTAAAGCTTCTCAAGAGAAAAGAAAGACTGTTCTCACTGCTAACTATACTTTGACATATCTCCAAGAAAAATGTATCATTTCAGAGAAATGCATGTGAGTTTCACACAAAAGCATTTAATGAATTTCATACACATACCTTTTATTCTAACTATAACCCTAACCCTAACCCTAACCCTAACCCTTACACTAAACCTAACCCTAAACCTAAACCTAACCCTAAACCTAACACTAACCCTTACAATAACCCTAACCATAAGCCTAACCCTAAAATTAACCCTAACCCTAAGCCTAAACCTAACCCTAAACCTAAGCCTAACCCTTACCCTAGCCCTAACAACTAACCCTAACTCTAAACCTAACGCTAACCCTTACCCTAACCATAACGCTAACACTAGAAATTCATACACTTTCAAAAATGTGATTATCTTACAAAGTAAAGCTTCTCCAGAGAAAAGGAAGACTGTTCTCATTTCTAAGTATACTTTGACATATCTCCAAAAACAACATATCATTTCAGAGAAACGCATGTGAGTTTCACACAAAAGCATTTCATGAAATTCATACATATTCTTTTCTTCTAACGTTAACCATAACCCTAACACTAACCCTAACCTTAAGCCTAACCCTAACCCTAACCCTAACAGTAAGCCTAACCCTTTCCCTAACCCTAACCCTAACCTTAACCCTAGAAATTCATACACTTTCTAATCAAGGTGAGTATCTTTAAAAGTACAGCTTCTACAGAGAAAAGAAAGACTTTTCTCATTTCTAACTATACTGTGTCATATCTCCAACAACAACGTATCAATTCAGAGAAAAACATGTGCGTTTCACACAAAAGCATTTCATAAAATTCATACACGTTCTTTTTTTTCTAACCCTAACACTAACCCTAACCCTAAACCCTAACCTTAACCCTGACCATGAACCTAACCCTAAGCCTAACCCTAACCCCAACACTAAGCCTAACCCTACCTCTAAATCTAACCCTTACCCTAACCCTAACCCTAGAACTTCATACACTTTTAAAACAAGGTGCTTATCTTTCAAAGTAAAGCTTCTACAGAGAACAGCAAGACTGTTCTCATTTCTAACTATATTTTGACTTATCTCCAAGAACAACGTATCATTTCAGAGAAACACATGTGTGTTTTACATTTCAAAATACACTTTCAAAAGAACATGATTATCATTCAAAGTAAAGCTTCTACAGAGACAAGGAACACTGTTCCAACCTTTGACAATACTTTGACATATCGCAAACAAAGGCTTCTCAGTTCAGTGTTACGCAGTGCGTTTCTCACAAGAGCATTTCATGAAATTCTTACGCTTTCAAAAGAACACGATTACCTTTCAAAGCAAAGCATCTACAGAGAAAAGGAACACAGTCCTCATTCTAACAATTCTGTAACATTTTACAAACAACGGCTTCTAATTTCAGTGTAATACATGTGCGTTTCTCACAAAAGCAAAAATTCATACACTTTTAAAAGAACGTGACTATCTTTCAAAATAAAGCTTCTACAGTAGGAAAAGGAAGACTGTTCTCACTTCTAGCTAATGTTGACATATCCCCAACAAAAGCTGATATTTTCAGTGAAACACATGTGCATTTCTCAGGAAAGCATTTAATAAAACACTTACCCTTTCAAAAGAATGTGATTATCTTTCAAAGTAAAGCTTCTCCACAGAAAAGGAAGACTGTTCTCACTTCTAACTATACTTTGACATATCAGAAACAAGTCTTATCTTTGCAGAGAAAGACATGTGAATTTCTCACAAAATCATTTCATGAAATTCATACACATTCCTTTCTTTTTTTCTACTCTAATAACCCTAAACCTAACACTAACCCTAAGCCTAACGCTTACACTAAAGCTAACCCTAAGCCTCAGCCTAACCCTAACCCTAACCCTAACCCTAACAGTAACCCTAAACCTAACCCTAACACTAACCCTAACCCTAAGCCTAACCCTAAACCTAACACTAAGCCTAAGCCTAACCCTAACCCTAACCCTAACCCTAAGCCTAACCCTAACCCTAACCCTAAACCTATACCTTACGCTAACCCTTACCCTAACCCTAGAAATTCATACACTTTCAACAAGGTGATTATCTTACAAAGAAAGCTTCTACAGAGAAAAGGAAGACTGTTCTCATTTCTAACTATACTTTGACATATCTCCAACAACAATGTATCATTTCAGAGAAACAGATGTGCGTTTCACACAAAAGCATTTCATGAAATTTATACACTTTCTTTTTTTCTAACCCTAACACTAACCCTAAACACTAACCCTAACCCTATGCCTAACCCTAACACTAAACCCTAACCCTAACACTAAGCCTAAATCTAACAATAACCCTGACCCTGACCCTAACCCTAAGCCTAACCCTAACCCCAACCCTAAGCCTAACAATACCCCTAAAACTAACCCTTACCCTACCCTTAACCCTAACCATAGAAATTCATACACTTTTAAAACAAGGTGCTTATCTTTAAAAGTAAAGCTTCTACAGAGAAAGCAATACTGTTCTCATTTCTAACTATATTTTGACATATCTCCAACAACAACGTATCATTTCAGAGAAACACTTGTGCGTTTCACAAAAAAAGCATTTCATGAAATTCATACACTTTCAAAAGAACATGATTATCATTCAAAGTAAAGCTTCTACAGAGACAAGGAACACTGTTCTAACTTTTGACAATACTTTGACATATCGCAAACAAAGGCTTCTCAGTTCAGTGTAACGCACGTGCGTTTCTCACAAAAGCATTTCATGAAATTCTTATGCTTTCAAAAGAACGCAATTATCTTTCAAAGAAAAGCATCTACAGAGAAAAGGAACACAGTTCTCATTCTAACAATTCTGTGACATTTCACAAACAATGGCTTCTAATTTCAGTGTAATACATGTGCGTTTCTCACAAAAGCAAAAATTCATACACTTTCAAAAGTACGTGATTATCTTTCAAAGTAAAGCTTCTACAGTAGGAAAAGGAAGACTGTTCTCACTTCTAGATAACTTTGACATATCCCCAACAAAAGCTGATATTTTCAGAGAAACACATGTGCATTTCTCAGGAAAGCATTAAATGAAACACTTATCCTTTCAAAAGAACGTTATTATCTTTCAAAGCAAAGCTTCTCCACAGAAAAGAAAGACTGTTCTCACTTCTAACTATACTTTGACATATCAGAAACAATGTCTTATCTTTGCAGAGAAAGACGTGAATTTCTCACAAAAGCATTTCATGAAATTCATACACATTCCTTTTTTCTACGCCTAACACTAAACCTAACCCTAACCCTAAACCCTAACCCTAACCCTAACCCTAACCCTAAGCCTAACCCTAACCCTAAACCTAACACTTACCCTAACCCTAAACCTAACCCTAACCCTAACCCTAGAAATTCATACACTTTCAAAAAAACGTGATTATCTTACAAAGTAAAGCTTCTACAGAGAAAAGGAAGACTGTACTTATTTCTAACTATACTTTGACATATCTCCAACAACAACGTATCATTTCAGAGAAACACATGTGCGTTTCACAAAAAAAGCATTTCATGAAATTCATACACTTTCAAAAGACATGATTATCATTCAAAGTAAAGCTTCTACAGAGACAAGGAACACTGTTCTAACTTTTGACAATACTTTGACATATCGCAAACAAAGACTTCTCAGTTCAGTGTAAGCCACGTGTGTTTCTCACAAAAGCATTTCATGAAATTCTTACGCTTTCAAAAGAACGTGATTATCTTTCAAAGTAAAGGATCTACAGATAAAAGGAACACAGTTCTCATTCTAACAATTCTGTGACATTTCACAAACAATGGCTTCTAATTTCAGTGTAATACATGTGCGTTTCTCACAAAAGCATTTCAAAATTCATACACTTTCAAAAGAACGTGTTTATCTTTCAACGTAAAGCTTTTAAAGTAGGAAAAGGAAGACTGTTCTCACTTCAAGCTAACTTTGACATATCCCCCCAAAAAAGCTGATAATTTCAGAGAAACAAATGAGCATTTTTCCGGAAAGCATTAATGAAATACTTACCATTTCAAAACAACATGACTATCTTTCAAAGTAAAGCTTTTCTAGTGAAAATGAAGACTGTTCTCACGTCTAACTATACTGTGACATTTCACACAATGTCTTATCTTTGCAGAGAAAGACATGTTCGTTTCTCACTAAAGCATTTCATGAAATTCATACACATTCATTTTTCTAATCCTTAGGCTAAGCCTAACCCTAAGCCTAAGCCTAACCATAACCCTAACCCTAACCCTTACACTAACCCTAACCATAATCCTAACCCTAACCCTAGAAATTCATACACTTTCAAAACAAGGTGATTATCTTTCAAAGTAAAGCTTCTACAGAGAAAAGGAAGACTGTACTTATTTCTAACTATACTTTGACATATCTTCAAAAAGAACGTATCATTTCAGAGAAACACATGTGCATTTCACACAAAAGCATTTCATGAAATTCATACACATTCTTTTTTTTCGAACCCTAACCCTAACCCTAACCCTAAATTTAAAGCTAACCCTAACCCTAAGCCAAACCCTAACCCTAACCCTAAGCCTAACCTTATGCTAACCCTAATCCTAACCTTAACAATAACCCTAGAAATTATACACCTTCAAAGTGATGCCAAAACTGAAAACACTGTTCCTATTCTCTGTAGAAGATTTCCTTGGAAAGATAATCACGTTCTTTGGAAGCAAAAGAAATTCATGAAATGCTTTTGTGAGAAAAGCACATGTGTTACTCTGAAATGAGAAGTTTCTGTTTAGGATATGTCAAAGTATTGTTAAAAGTGAGAACAGTGTTCCTTGTCTCTGTAGAAGCTTTACTTTGAAAGATCATCACGTTCATTTGAAAATGTATTAACTTCACGAAATGCTTTCCTGAGAAACGCACATGTGTTACTCTCAAATGAGAAGCATCTGTTTAGGATATGTCAAAGTATTGTTAAAAGAGAGAACAGTGTTCCTTTTCTCTGTAGAAGCGTTACTTTGAAAGATAACCACGTTCATTTGAAAGTGAATGAATTTCATGAAATGCTTTTGTGAGAAACGCACATGTTTTACTCTGAAATGAGAAGGTTTTGTTTGGAATATGTCAAAGTGATATCAAAACTGAAAACACTGTTCCTTTTCTCTGTAGAAGCTTTCCTTTGAAAGTTAATCACGTTCTTTGAAACCAAAAAAATTCATGAAATGCTTTTGTGAGAAAGGCACATGTGTTGCTCTGAAATGAGAAGGCTTTGTTTGGAATATGTCAAAGTGATTTCAAAAGTGAAAACACTGTTTCTTTTCTCTGAAGGAGCTTTATGTTCAAAGATAACCACGTTCTTGTGATAGTGAATGAATTTCATGAAATGCTTTTGTGAGAAACGCACATGTGTTACTCTGAAATGAGAATATTTTGTTTGGGATATGGCTAAGTGATGTCAAAACTGAAAACACTGTTCCTTTTCTCTGTAGAAGATTTCCATTGAAAGATAATCACGTTCATTTGAAAGTGAAAGAATTTCATGAAATGCTTTTATGAGAAATGCACATGTGTTACTCTGAAATGAGAAGCGTCTGTTTAGGATATGTCAAAGTATTGCTAAAATTGAGAAGGATGTTCCTTGTCTCTGTAGAAGCTTTTCTTTGAAAGATCACGTTCATTTGAAAGTGAATGCGTTTTATGAAATGCTTTCGTGAGAAATGCACATGTGTTACTATCAAATGATAAGCGTCTGTTTTGGAAATGTCAAAGTATTGTTAACATTGAGAACAGTGTTCCTTTACCCTGTAGAAGCGTTACTTTTAAAGATAATCACATTCATTTGAAAGTGTATGAATTTCATGAAATGCTTTTATGAGAAACGCTCATTTCTTTCTCTGAAGAAATAAACCGTTTTTGGGATATGTCAAAGTATTGTTAAAAGTGAGAACAGTGTTCCTTTTCTCTTTAGAAGAGTTATTTTGAAAGATAATCATGTTCATTTGAAAGTGAATGAATTTCATGAAATGCTTTTGTGAGAAACGCACATGTGTTTCTTGAAATGAGAAGTCTTTGTTTGTGATATGTCACAGAACTCTTAGAATGAGAACTGTGTACCTTGTCTCTGTAGAAACTTTTCTTTGAAAGATATTCACGTTCTTTTAAAAGTGTATGAATTTCATGAAATGCTTTTGTGAGAAACGCACAGGTCTTTCTCTGAAATGATAAGGCTTTGTTTGGAATATATCAAAGTGATGTCAAAACTGAAAACACTGTTCCTTTTCTCTGTACAAGCTTTACTCTGAAAGATAATCACGTTCTTTTGAAAGTGTATGAATTTCATGAAATGCTTTTATGAGAAACGCACATGTGTTTCTCTGAAATGAGAAGTCATTGTTTGTGATATATCCAGGAATTGTTAGAATGAGAACTGTGTTCCTTGTCTCTGTAGAAAGTTTTTTTGAAAGATAATCACATTCTTTAAAAGTGTATGAATTTCATGAAATGCTTTTGTGAGAAAAGCACATGTCTTTCTCTGAAATGATAAGGCATTGTTTGTGAGATGTCAAAGACTTGACATAACTAAGAACAGTGTTCACTTCTCTGTAGAAGCTGTACTTTGATAGATAATCACGTTCTTTAAAGCAAAAGAATTTCATGAAATGCTTTTGTGAGAAACGAACATGTGTTACTGTGAAATGATAAGGCTTTGTTTGGAATATGTCAAAATGATATCAAAACTGAAAACACTGTTCCTTTTCTCTGTAGAAGCTTTCCTTTGAAAGATAATCACGTTCATTTGAAAGTGAATGAATTTCATGACATGCTTTTATGAGAAACGCTCATGTATTTCTCTGAATAAATAAGCCGTTGCTTGGGATATGTGAAAGTATTGTTAAAAGTGAGAACAGTGTTCCTTGTCTCTGTAGAAGCTTTACTTTGAAAGATCATCATGTTCATTTGAAAGTATATGAACTTCATGAAATGCTTTCTTGAGAAAAGCATATGTGTTACTCTCAAATGAGAAGCGTCTGTTTAGGACATGTCAAAGTGTTGTTAAAAGTGAAAACAGTGTTCCATTTTTCTATAGAAGCTTTACTTTGAAATATAATCGCATTCTTTGAAATTGTATGCATTTCATGAAATGCTTTTGTGAGAAATGCACATGTCTTTCTGTGAAAAGATTAGGCTTTGTTTGGAATATGTCAATGTGTAGTCAAAACTGAAAACACTGTTCCTTTTCTCTGTAGAAGCTTTAGTTTGAAAGATAATCACGTTCTTTTGAAAGTGTATGAATTTCATGAAATGCTTTTATGAGAAACGCACATGTGTCTCTCTGAAATGAGAAGTCGTTGTTTATGATATGTTACAGAACTGTTAGAATGAGAACTGTGTTCCTTGTCTCTGTAGAAACTTTTCTTTGAAAGATAATCACGTTCTTTTAAAAGTGTATGAATTTCATGAAATGCTTTTGTGAGAAAGACACATGTGTTTCTCAGAAATGAGAAGACGTTGTCTGTGATATGTCAAAGACTTGACATAACTAGAACAGTGTTCACTTCTCTGTAGAATCTTTACTTTGATAGATAATCACATTCTTTAAAGCAAAAGAATTTCCTGAAATGCTTTTGTGAGAAACGCACATGTGTTACTCTGAAATGAGAAGCATCTGTTTAGGATATGTTAAAGTATTGTTAAAAGTGAGAACAATGTTCCTTTTTTCTGTAGAAGCTTTACTTTGAAAGATAATCGCATTCTTCTGAACGTGTATGCATTTCATCAAATGCTTTTGTGAGAAACACAGATGTCTTTCTCTGAAAAGATAAGGCTTTGTTTGGAATATGTCAAAGTGATGTCAAAACTTAAAACACTGTACCTTTTCTCTGTACAAGCTTTACTTTGAAAGATAATCACGTTCATTTGAAAGTGTATGAATTTCAGGTAATGCTTTTATGACAAACGCACATGTGTTTCTCTGAAATGAGAAGTCGTTGTTTTTGATATGTCACAGAATTGTTAGAATGAGGACTGTGTTCCTTTTCTCTGTAGAAAGTTTACTTTGAAAGATAATCACATTCTTTTAAAACGTATGAATTTCATGAAATGCTTTTATGAGAAACGCACATGTGTTCCTCTGAAATGAGAAGTCGTTGTTTGTGATATGTCACAGAATTGTTAGAATGAGAACTGTGTTCCTTGTCTCTGTAGAAACATTTTTTGAAAGATAATTACGTTCTTTGATAAGTGTATGAATTTCATGAAATGCTTTTGTGAGAAAGGCACATGTGTTTCTCAGAAATGAGAAGACTTTTGTGATATGTCAAAGACTTGATGTAACTAAGAACAGTGTTCACTTCTCTGTAGAATCTTTACTTTGATAGATAATCACGTTCTTTTATAGCAGAAGAATTTCATGAAATGCTTTTGTGAGAAACGCACATGTGTTACTCTGAAATGATAAGATTTTGTTTGGAATATGTCAAAATGATGTCAAAAATGAAAACACTGTTCCTTTTCTGTGTAGAAGCTTTCCTTTGAAAGATAATCACGTTCATTTGAATGTGAATGAATTTCATGAAATGCTTTTATGAGAAACGCACAGGTGTTACTCTGAAATGAGAAGTCGTTGTTTGTGATATGTCACAGAATTGTTAGAATGAAAACTGTGTTCCTTGTCTCTGTAGAAACATTTTTTGAAAGATAATTATGTTCTTTGATAAGTGTTTGAATTTCATGAAATGCTTTTGTGAGAAAGGCACATGTGTTTCTCAGAAATAAGAAGACTTTTGTGATATGTCAAAGACTTGACGTAACTAAGAACAGTGTTCACTTCTCTGTAGAATCTTTACTTTGATAGATAATCACGTTCTTTTATAGCAGAAGAATTTCATGTAATGCTTTTGTGAGAAACGCACATGTGTTACTCTGAAATGATAAGAATTTGTTTGGAATATGTCAAAATGATGTCAAAACTGAAAACACTGTTCCTTTTCTTTGTAGAAGCTTTCCTTTGAAAGATAATCACGTTCATTTGAAAGTGAATGAATTTCATGAAATGCTTTTATGAGAAACGCACAGGTGTTACTCTGAAATGAGAAGCGTCTGTTTAGGATACGTTAAAGTATTGTTAAAAGTGAGAACAGTGTTCCTTGTCTCTGTAGAAGCTTTACTTTGAAAGATAATCACGTTCATTTGAAAGTGAATGAATTTCATGGAATGCGTTTATGAGAAATGCACATGTGTTTCTCTGAAATGAGAAGTCATTGTTTGTGATATGTCACAGAATTGTTAAAATGAGGACTGTGTTCCTTTTCTCAGTAGAAAGTTTACTTTGAAAGACAATCACATCCTTTTAAAAGTGTATGAATTTCATGAAATGATTTTATGAGAAACGCACATGTGTTTCTCTGAAATGAGAAGTCATTGTGTGTGATATGTCACAGAATTGTTAGAATGAGAACTGTGTTCCTTGTCCCTGTAGAAATTTTTCTTTGAAAGATAATCACGTTCTTTTAAAAGTGTATGAATTTCATGAAATGCTTTTGTGAGAAAGGCACATGTGTTTCTCAGAAATGAGAAGACGTTGTTTGAAATATGTCAAAGACTTGACATAACTAAGAACAGTGTTCACTTCTCTGTAGAAGCTTTACTTTGATAGATAATCACATTCTTTTAAAGCAAAAGAATTTCATGAAATGCTTTTGTGAGAAACGCACATGTGTTACTCTGAAATGATAAGGATTTGTTTGGAATATGTCAAAATGATGTCAAAACTGAAAACACTGTTCCTTTTCTCTGTAGAAGCTTTCCTTTGAAAGATAATCATGTTCATTTGAAAGTGAATGAATTTCAGGAAATGCTTTTATGAGAATCGCACATGTGTTTCTCTGAAATGAGAAGTCGTTGTTTTTGATGTGTCACAGAATTGTTAGAATGAGGACTGTGTTCCTTTTCTCTGTAGAAAGTTTACTTTGAAAGATAATCACATTCTTTTAAATGTATGAATTTCATGAAATGCTTTTATGAGAAACGCACATGTGTTCCTCTGAAATAAGAAGTCGTTTTTTGTGATATGTCACAGAATTGTTAGAATGAGAACTGTGTTCCTTGTCTCTGTAGAAACATTTTTTGAAAGATAATTACGTTCTTTTATAAGTGTATGAATTTCATGAAATGCTTTTGTGAGAAAGGCACATGTGTTTCTCAGAAATGAGAAGACTTTTGTGATATGTCAAAGACTTGACATAACTAAGAACAGTGTTCACTTCTCTGTAGAATCTTTACTTTGATAGATAATCACGTTCTTTTATAGCAGAAGAATTTCATGAAATGCTTTTGTGAGAAACGCACATGTGTTACTTTGAAATGATAAGGATTTGTTTGGAATATGTCAAAATGATGTCAAAACTGAAAACACTTTTCTTTTTCTCTGTAGAAGCTTTCCTTTGAAAGATAATCACGTTCATTTGAAAGTGAATGAATTTCATGTAATGCTTTTATGAGAAACGCACAGGTGTTACTCTGAAATGAGAAGCGTCTGTTTAGGATACGTTAAAGTATTGTTAAAAGTGAGAACAGTGTTCCTTGTCTCTGGAGAAGCTTTACTTTGAAAGATAATCACGTTCATTTGAAAGTGAATGAATTTCATGAAATGCTTTTATGAGAAATGCACATGTGTTTCTCTGAAATGAGAAGTCGTTGTTTGTGATATGTCACAGAATTGTTAAAATGAGGACTGTGTTCCTTTTCTCGGTAGAAAGTTTACTTTGAAAGACAATCACGTTCTTTAAAAGTGTATGAATTTCATGAAATGCTTTTATGAGAAACATGTGTTTCTCTGAAATGAGAAGTCATTGTTTGTGATATGTCACAGAATTGTTAGAATGAGAACTGTGTTCCTTGTCCCTGTAGAAATTTTTCTTTGAAAGATAATCACGTTCTTTTAAAAGTGTATGAATTTCATGAAATGCTTTTGTGAGAAAGGCACATGTGTTTCTCAGAAATGAGAAGACGTTGTTTGAAATATGTCAAAGACTTGACATATCTAAGAACAGTGTTCACTTCTCTGTAGAAGCTTTACTTTGATAGATAATCACATTCTTTTAAAGCAAAAGAATTTCATGAAATGCTTTTATGAGAAACGCACATGTGTTATTCTGAAATGAGAAGCGTCTGTTTAGGATACATTAAAGTATTGTTAAAAGTGAGAACAGTGTTCCTTTTCTCTGGAGAAGCTTTACTTTGAAAGATAATCACGTTCATTTGAAAGTGAATGAATTTCCTGAAATGCTTTTATGAGAATGCAGATGTGTTTCTCTGAAATGAGAAGTCATTGTTTGTGATATGTCACAGAATTGTTAAAATGAGGACTGTGTTCCTTTTCTCGGTAGACAGTTTACTTTGAAAGACAATCACGTTCTTTTAAAAGTGTATGAATTTCATGAAATGCTTTTATGAGAAACGCACATGTGTTTCTCTGAAATGAGAAGTCATTGTTTGTGATATGTCACAGAATTGTTAGAATGAGAACTGTGTTCCTTGTCCCTGTAGAAATTTTTCTTTGAAAGATAATTACGTTCTTTTAAAAGTGTATGAATTTCATGAAATGCTTTTGTGAGAAAGGCACATGTGTTTCTCAGAAATGAGAAGACGTTGTTTGAAATATGTCAAAGACTTGACATAACTAAGAACAGTGTTCACTTCTCTGTAGAAGATTTACTTTGATAGATAATCACATTCTTTTAAAGCAAAAGAATTTCATGAAATGCTTTTATGAGAAACGCACATGTCTTATTCTGAAATGAGAAGCATCTGTTTAGGATATGTTAAAGTATTGTTAAAAGTGAGAACAGTGTTCCTTGTCTCTGTAGAAGCTTTACTTTGAAAGATCATCATGTTCATTTGAAAGTATATGAACTTCATGAATGCTTTCGTGAGAAACGCGCATGTGTTACTCTCAAATGAGAAGCGTGTGTTTAGGATATGTCAAAGTATTGTTAAAAGTGAGAACAGTGTTCCTTTTTTCTATAGAAGCTTTACTTTGAAAGATAATCGCGTCCTTTTGAAAGTGTATGCATTTCATGAAATGCTTTTGTGAGAAACGCACATGTCTTTCTCTGAAAAGATAAGGCTTTGTTTGGAATATGTCAATGTGATGTCAAAACTGAAAACACTGTTCCTTTTCTCTATACAAGCTTTACTTTGAAAGATAATCACGTTCTTTTGAAAGTGTATGAATTTCAGGAAATGCTTTTATGAGAAATGCACATGTGTTTCTCTGAAATGAGAAGTCGTTGTTTTTGATATGTCACAGAATTGTTAGAATGAGGACTGTGTTCCTTTTCTCTGTAGAAAGTTTACTTTGAAAGATAATCACATTCTTTTAAAATGTATGAATTTCATGAAATGCTTTTATGAGAAACACACATGTGTTCCTCTGAAATAAGAAGTCGTTGTTTGTGATATGTCACAGAATTGTTAGAATGAGAACTGTGTTCCTTGTCTCTGTAGAAACATTTTTTGAAAGATAATTACGTTCTTTTATAAGTGTATGAATTTCATGAAATGCTTTTATGCGAAAGGCACATGTGTTTCTCAGAAATGAGAAGACTTTTGTGATATGTCAAAGACTTGACATAACTAAGAACAGTGTTCATTTCTCTGTAGAATCTTTACTTTGATAGATAATCACGTTCTTTTGTAGCAGAAGAATTTCATGAAATGCTTTTGTGAGAAACGCACATGTGTTACTCTGAAATGATAAGGATGTGTTTGGAATATGTCAAAACGATGTCAAAACTGAAAACACTGTTCCTTTTCTCTGTAGAAGCTTTCCTTTGAAAGATAATCACGTTCATTTGAAAGTGAATGAATTTCATGAAATGCTTTTATGAGAAACGCACAGGTGTTACTCTGAAATGAGAAGCGTCTGTTTAGGATACATTAAAGTATTGTTAAAAGTGAGAAAATTGTTCCTTGTCTATGGAGAAGCTTTACTTTGAAAGATAATCACGTTCATTTGAAAGTGAATGAATTTCATGAAATGCTTTTGTGAGAAATGCACACGTGTCACTCTGAAATGAGAAGCGTCTGTTTGGGATATGTCAAAGTATGGTTAAAAGTGAGAACAGTGTTCCTTTTCTCTGTAGAAGCTTTACTTTGAAAGATAATCTCTTTCTTTCAAAATGTATGAATTTCATGAAATGCTTTTGTGAGAAACGCACATGTGTTACTCTGAAATGAGAAGCATCTGTTTGGGATATGTCAAAGTATGGTTAAAAGTGAGAACAGTGTTCCTTTTCTCTGTAGAAGCTTTACTTTGAAAGATAATCACGTTCGTTGAATGTGTATGAATTTACATGAAATGCTTTTGTGAGAAACGCACATGTGTTACTCTGAAATGAGAAGCGTCTGTTTGGGATATGTCAAAGTATGGTTAAAAGTGAGAACAGTGTTCCTTTTCTCTGTAGAAGCTTTACTTTGAAAGATAATCACGATCATTTGAAAGTCAGTGAAGTTCATGAAATGCTTTTGTGAGAAACGCACCTGTGTTACTCTGAAATGAGACTCGTCTGTTTGGGATATGTCAAAGTATGGTTAAAAGTGAGAAGAGTGTTCCTTTTCTCTGGAGAAGCTTTACTTTGAAAGATAATCACGTTCTTTTAAAAGTGTATGAATTTCATGAAATGCTTTTGTGAGGAACGCACGTCTTTCTCTGAAAAGATAAGCCATTGTTTGTGATATCAAAGACGTGACAACACTAAGAACAGTGTTCCTTTTCTCTGTAGAAGCTTTACTTTGAAAGATAATCACATTCTTTTGAAAGCAATAGATTTTCTCGAAATGTTTTTGTGAGAAACGCACATGTTTTTCTCTGAAACGAGAAGACGTTGTTTGTGATATGTCAAAAACTTGACAAAACTAAGAACAGTGTTCCTTTACTCTGTAGAAGCTTTACTTTGAAAGATAATCACGTTCTTTGAAAGTGTATGAATTTGATGAAATGCTTTGTGAGAAACGCACATGTGTTACTCTGAAATGAGAAGCGTCTGTTTGGGATATGTCAAAGCATGGCTAAAAGTGAGAACAGTGTTCCTTTTCTCTGTAGAAGCTTTACTTTGAAAGATAATCACGTTCTTTGAAAGTGTATGAATTTCATGAAATGCTTTTGTGAGAAACGCACATGTGTTACTCTGAAATGAGAAACGTCTGTTTGGGATATGTCAAAGTATGGTTAAAAGTGAGAACAGTGTTCCTTTTCTCTGTAGAAGCTTTACTTTGAAAGATAATCACGTTCTTTGAAAGCAAAAGAATTTCATGAAATGCTTTTGTGAGAAACGCACATGTGTTACTCTGAAATGAGAAGCGTCTGTTTGGGATATGTCAAAGTATGGTTAAAAGTGAGAACAGTGTTCCTTTTCTCTGTAGAAGCTTTACTTTGAAAGATAATCACGTTCTTTGAAAGCAAAAGAATTTCATGAAATGCTTTTGTGAGAAACGCACATGTGTTACTCTGAAATGAGAAGTGTCTGTTTGGGATATGTCAAAGTATGGTTAAAAGTGAGAACAGTGTTCCTTTTCTCTGTAGAAGCTTTACTTTGAAAGATAATCACGTTCATTTGAAAGCAAATGAATTTCATGAAATGCTTTTGTGAGAAACGCACATGTGTTACTCTGAAATGAGAAGCATCTGTTTGGGATATGTCAAAGTATTGTCAAAATGTAAGAACAGTGTTCCTTTTCTCTGTAGAAGCTTTACTTTGAAAGATAATCACGTTCTTTTAAAAGTGTATGAATTTCATGAAATGCTTTTGTGAGAAACACACATGTGTTACTCTGAAATGAGAAGCGTCTGTTTGGGATATGTCAAAGTATGGTTAAAAGTGAGAACAGTGTTCCTTTTCTCTGTAGAAGCTTTACTTTGAAAGATAATCACGTTCATTTGAAAGTGTATGAATTTCATGAAATGCTTTTGTGAGAAACGCACATGTGTTACTCTGAAATGAGACTCGTCTGTTTGGGATATGTCAAAGTATGGTTAAAAGTGAGAACAGTGTTCCTTTTCTCTGTAGAAGCTTTACTTTGAAAGATAATCACGTTCTTTTAAAAGTGTATGAATTTCATGAAATGCTTTTGTGAGAAACGCACATGTCTTTCTCTGAAAAGATAAGCCATTGTTTGTGATATGTCAAAGACTTGACAACACTAAGAACAGTGTTCCTTTTCTCTGTAGAAGCTTTACTTTGAAAGATAATCACGTTCTTTTGAAAGCAAAAGAATTTCATGAAATGCTTTTTGTGAGAAACGCACATGTTTTACTCTGAAATGAGAAGTCGTTGTTTGGGATATGTCAAAGAATTGACAAAACTAAGAACAGTGTTCCTTTTCTCTGTAGAAGCTTTACTTTGAAAGATAATCACGTTCTTTGAAAGTGTATGAATTTCATGAAATGCTTTTGTGAGAAACGCACATGTGTTACTCTGAAATGAGAAGCGTCTGTTTGGGATATGTCAAAGTATGGTTAAAAGTGAGAACAGTGTTCCTTTTCTCTGTAGAAGCTTTACTTTGAAAGATAATCACGTTCTTTGAAAGTGTATGAATTTCATGAAATGCTTTTGTGAGAAACGCACATGTGTTACTCTGAAATGAGAAGCGTCTGTTTGGGATATGTCAAAGTATGGTTAAAAGTGAGAACAGTGTTCCTTTTCTCTGTAGAAGCTTTACTTTGAAAGATAATCACGTTCTTTGAAAGCAAAAGAATTTCATGAAATGCTTTTGTGAGAAACGCACATGTGTTACTCTGAAATGAGAAGCGTCTGTTTGGGATATGTCAAAGTATGGTTAAAAGTGAGAAGAGTGTTCCTTTTCTCTGTAGAAGCTTTACTTTGAAAGATAATCACGTTCTTTGAAAGCAAAAAGAATTTCATGAAATGCTTTTGTGAGAAACGCACATGTGTTACTCTGAAATGAGAAGCGTCTGTTTGGGATATGTCAAAGTATGGTTAAAAGTGAGAACAGTGTTCCTTTTCTCTGTAGAAGCTTTACTTTGAAAGATAATCACGTTCTTTGAAAGCAAATGAATTTCATGAAATGCTTTTGTGAGAAACGCACATGTGTTACTCTGAAATGAGAAGCGTCTGTTTGGGATATGTCAAAGTATGGTTAAAAGTGAGAACAGTGTTCCTTTTCTCTGTAGAAGCTTTACTTTGAAAGATAATCACGTTCTTTTAAAAGTGTATGAATTTCATGAAATGCTTTTGTGAGAAACACACATGTGTTACTCTGAAATGAGAAGCGTCTGTTTGGGATATGTCAAAGTATGGTTAAAAGTGAGAACAGTGTTCCTTTTCTCTGTAGAAGCTTTACTTTGAAAGATAATCACGATCATTTGAAAGTCAGTGAAGTTCATAAAATGCTTTTGTGAGAAACGCACCTGTGTTACTCTGAAATGAGACTCGTCTGTTTGGGATATGTCAAAGTATGGTTAAAAGTGAGAAGAGTGTTCCTTTTCTCTGTAGAAGCTTTACTTTGAAAGATAATCACGTTCTTTTAAAAGTGTATGAATTTCATGAAATGCTTTTGTGAGAAACGCACACGTCTTTCTCTGAAAAGATAAGCCATTGTTTGGGTATATCAAAGACGATGACAACACTAAGAACAGTGTTCCTTTTCTCTGTAGAAGCTTTACTTTGAAAGATAATCACGTTCTTTTGAAAGCAATAGATATTTCATGAAATGCTTTTTTGAGAAACGCACATGTTTTTCTCTGACATGAGAAGTCGTCTGTTTGTGATATGTCAAAGTACTTGTCAAAACTAAGAACAGTGTTCCTTTACTCTGTAGAAGCTTTACTTTGAAAGATAATCACGTTCTTTGAAAGTGTATGAATTTGATGAAATGCTTTTGTGAGAAACGCACATGTGTTACTCTGAAATGAGAAGCGTCTGTTTGGGATATGTCAAAGTATGGTTAAAAGTGAGAACAGTGTTCCTTTTCTCTGTAGAAGCTTTCCTTTGAAAGATAATCACGTTCTTTGAAAGTGTATGAATTTCATGAAATGCTTTTTTGAGAAACGCACATGTGTTACTCTGAAATGAGAAGCGTCTGTTTGGGATATGTCAAAGTATGGTTAAAAGTGAGAAGAGTGTTCCTTTTCTCTGTAGAAGCTTTACTTTGAAAGATAATCACGTTCTTTTAAAAGCAAATGAATTTCATGAAATGCTTTTGTGAGAAACGCACGTCTTTCTCTGAAAAGATAAGCCATTGTTTGTGATATCAAAGACGTGACAACACTAAGAACAGTGTTCCTTTTCTCTGTAGAAGCTTTACTTTGAAAGATAATCACGTTCTTTTGAAAGCAATAGATTTTTCTGATATGTTTTTTTGAGAAACGCACATGTTTTTTTCTGAAATGAGAAGTCGTTGTTTGTGATATGTCAAAGACTTGACAAAACTAAGAACAGTGTTCCTTTACTCTGTAGAAGCTTTACTTTGAAAGATAATCACGTTCTTTGAAAGTGTATGAATTTGATGAAATGCTTTGTGAGAAACGCACATGTGTTACTCTGAAATGAGAAGCGTCTGTTTGGGATATGTCAAAGTATGGTTAAAAGTGAGAACAGTGTTCCTTTTCTCTGTAGAAGCTTTACTTTGAAAGATAATCACGTTCTTTGAAAGTGTATGAATTTCATGAAATGCTTTTGTGAGAAATGCACATGTGTTACTCTGAAATGAGAAGCGTCTGTTTGGGATATGTCAAAGTATGGTTAAAAGTGAGAACAGTGTTCCTTTTCTCTGTAGAAGCTTTACTTTGAAAGATAATCACGTTCTTTGAAAGCAAAAGAATTTCATGAAATGCTTTTGTGAGAAACGCACATGTGTTACTCTGAAATGAGAAGCGTCTGTTTGGGATATGTCAAAGTATGGTTAAAAGTGAGAAGAGTGTTCCTTTTCTCTGTAGAAGCTTTACTTTGAAAGATAATCACGTTCTTTGAAAGCAAAAGAATTTCATGAATTGCTTTTGTGAGAAACGCACATGTGTTACTCTGAAATGAGAAGCGTCTGTTTGGGATATGTCAAAGTATGGTTAAAAGTGAGAACAGTGTTCCTTTTCTCTGTAGAAGCTTTACTTTGAAAGATAATCACGTTCTTTGAAAGCAAATGAATTTCATGAAATGCTTTTGTGAGAAACGCACATGTGTTACTCTGAAATGAGAAGCATCTGTTTGGGATATGTCAAAGTATGGTTAAAAGTAAGAACAGTGTTCCTTTTCTCTGTAGAAGCTTTACTTTGAAAGATAATCACGTTCTTTTGAAAGTGTATGAATTTCATGAAATGCTTTTGTGAGAAACGCACATGTGTTACTCTGAAATGAGATCGTCTGTTTGGGATATGTCAAAGTATGGTTAAAAGTGAGAAGAGTGTTCCTTTTCTCTGTAGAAGCTTTACTTTGAAAGATAATCACGTTCTTTTAAAAGTGTATGAATTTCATGAAATGCTTTTGTGAGAAACGCACGTCTTTCTCTGAAAAGATAAGCCATTGTTTGTGATATCAAAGACGTGACAACACTAAGAACAGTGTTCCTTTTCTCTGTAGAAGCTTTACTTTGAAAGATAATCACGTTCTTTTGAAAGCAATAGATTTTTTGAAATGTTTTTGTGAGAAACGCACATGTTTTTCTCTGAAACGAGAAGACGTTGTTTGTGATATGTCAAAGACTTGACAAAACTAAGAACAGTGTTCCTTTACTCTGTAGAAGCTTTACTTTGAAAGATAATCACGTTCTTTGAAAGTGTATGAATTTGATGAAATGCTTTGTGAGAAACGCACATGTGTTACTCTGAAATGAGAAGCGTCTGTTTGGGATATGACAAAGTATGGTTAAAAGTGAGAACAGTGTTCCTTTTCTCTGTAGAAGCTTTACTTTGAAAGATAATCACGTTCTTTGAAAGCAAAAAATTTCATGAAATGCTTTTGTGAGAAACGCACATGTGTTACTCTGAAATGAGAAGCGTCTTTTTGGGATATGTCAAAGTATGGTTAAAAGTGAGAACAGTGTTCCTTTTCTCTGTAGAAGCTTTACTTTGAAAGATAATCACGTTCTTTGAAAGCAAAAGAATTTCATGAAATGCTTTTGTGAGAAACGCACATGTGTTACTCTGAAATGAGAAGCGTCTGTTTGGGATATGTCAAAGTATGGTTAAAAGTGAGAACAGTGTTCCTTTTCTCTGTAGAAGCTTTACTTTGAAAGATAATCACGTTCTTTGAAAGCAAAAGAATTTCATGAAATGCTTTTATGAGAAACGCACATGTGTTACTCTGAAATGAGAAGCATCTGTTTGGGATATGTCAAAGTATTGTTAAATGTAAGAACAGTGTTCCTTTTCTCTGTAGAACCTTTACTTTGAAAGATAATCACGTTCTTTTAAAAGTGTATGAATTTCATGAAATGCTTTTGTGAGAAACACACATGTGTTACTCTGAAATGAGAAGCGTCTGTTTGGGATATGTCAAAGTATGGTTAAAAGTGAGAACAGTGTTCCTTTTCTCTGTAGAAGCTTTACTTTGAAAGTTAATCACGATCATTTGAAAGTCAGTGAAGTTCATAAAATGCTTTTGTGAGAAACGCACCTGTGTTACTCTGAAATGAGACTCGTCTGTTTGGGATATGTCAAAGTATGGTTAAAAGTGAGAAGAGTGTTCCTTTTCTCTGTAGAAGCTTTACTTTGAAAGATAATCACGTTCTTTTAAAAGTGTATGAATTTCATGAAATGCTTTTGTGAGAAACGCACGTCTTTCTCTGAAAAGATAAGCCATTGTTTGTGATATCAAAGACGTGACAACACTAAGAACAGTGTTCCTTTTCTCTGTAGAAGCTTTACTTTGAAATATAATCACGTTCTTTTGAAAGCAATAGATTTTTCGATATGTTTTTTTGAGAAACGCACATGTTTTTTTCTGACACGAGAAGTCGTTGTTTGTGATATGTCAAAGACTTGACAAAACTAAGAACAGTGTTCCTTTACTCTGTAGAAGCTTTACTTTGAAAGATAATCACGTTCTTTGAAAGTGTATGAATTTGATGAAATGCTTTGTGAGAAACGCACATGTGTTACTCTGAAATGAGAAGCGTCTGTTTGGGATATGTCAAAGTATGGTTAAAAGTGAGGACAGTGTTCCTTTTCTCTGTAGAAGCTTTCCTTTGAAAGATAATCACGTTCTTTGAAAGTGCAGTGAATTTCATGAAATGCTTTTGTGAGAAACGCACATGTGTTACTCTGAAATGGGAAGCGTCTGTTTGGGATATGTCAAAGTATGGTTAAAAGTGAGAAGAGTGTTCCTTTTCTCTGTAGAAGCTTTACTTTGAAAGATAATCACGTTCTTTGAAAGCAAAAGAATTTCATGAAATGCTTTTGTGAGAAATGCACATGTGTTACTCTGAAATGAGAAGCGTCTGTTTGGGATATGTCAAAGTATGGTTAAAAGTGAGAACAGTGTTCCTTTTCTCTGTAGAAGCTTTACTTTGAAAGATAATCACGTTCTTTGAAAGCAAAAGAATTTCATGAAATGCTTTTATGAGAAACGCACATGTGTTACTCTGAAATGAGAAGCATCTGTTTGGGATATGTCAAAGTATGGTTAAATGTAAGAACAGTGTTCCTTTTCTCTGTAGAAGCTTTACTTTGAAAGATAATCACGTTCTTTTAAAAGTGTATGAATTTCATGAAATGCTTTTGTGAGAAACACACATGTGTTACTCTGAAATGAGAAGCGTCTGTTTGGGATATGTCAAAGTATGGTTAAAAGTGAGAACAGTGTTCCTTTTCTCTGTAGAAGCTTTACTTTGAAAGTTAATCACGATCATTTGAAAGTCAGTGAAGTTCATGAAATGCTTTTGTGAGAAACGCACCTGTGTTACTCTGAAATGAGACTCGTCTGTTTGGGATATGTCAAAGTATGGTTAAATGTAAGAACAGTGTTCCTTTTCTCTGTAGAAGCTTTACTTTGAAAGATAATCACGTTCTTTTAAAAGTGTATGAATTTCATGAAATGCTTTTGTGAGAAACGCACGTCTTTCTCTGAAAAGATAAGCCATTGTTTGTGATATCAAAGACGTGACAACACTAAGAACAGTGTTCCTTTTCTCTGTAGAAGCTTTACTTTGAAATATAATCACGTTCTTTTGAAAGCAATAGATTTTTCGATATGTTTTTTTGAGAAACGCACATGTTTTTTTCTGACTCGAGAAGTCGTTGTTTGTGATATGTCAAAGACTTGACAAAACTAAGAACAGTGTTCCTTTACTCTGTAGAAGCTTTACTTTGAAAGATAATCACGTTCTTTGAAAGTGTATGAATTTGATGAAATGCTTTGTGAGAAACGCACATGTGTTACTCTGAAATGAGAAGCGTCTGTTTGGGATATGACAAAGTATGGTTAAAAGTGAGGACAGTGTTCCTTTTCTCTGTAGAAGCTTTCCTTTGAAAGATAATCACGTTCTTTGAAAGTGTATGAATTTCATGAAATGCTTTTTTGAGAAATGCACATGTGTTACTCTGAAATGGGAAGCGTCTGTTTGGGATATGTCAAAGTATGGTTAAAAGTGAGAAGAGTGTTCCTTTTCTCTGTAGAAGCTTTACTTTGAAAGATAATCACGTTCTTTGAAAGCAAAAGAATTTCATGAAATGCTTTTGTGAGAAACGCACATGTGTTACTCTGAAATGAGAAGCGTCTGTTTGGGATATGTCAAAGTATGGTTAAAAGTGAGAACAGTGTTCCTTTTCTCTGTAGAAGCTTTACTTTGAAAGATAATCACGTTCTTTGAAAGCAAAAGAATTTCATGAAATGCTTTTGTGAGAAACGCACATGTGTTACTCTGAAATGAGAAGCGTCTGTTTGGGATATGTCAAAGTATGGTTAAAAGTGAGAACAGTGTTCCTTTTCTCTGTAGAAGCTTTACTTTGAAAGATAATCACGTTCTTTGAAAGCAAAAGAATTTCATGAAATGCTTTTATGAGAAACGCACATGTGTTACTCTGAAATGAGAAGCATCTGTTTGGGATATGTCAAAGTATGGTTAAATGTAAGAACAGTGTTCCTTTTCTCTGTAGAAGCTTTACTTTGAAAGATAATCACGTTCTTTTAAAAGTGTATGAATTTCATGAAATGCTTTTGTGAGAAACACACATGTGTTACTCTGAAATGAGAAGCTCTCTGTTTGGGATATGTCAAAGTATGGTTAAAAGTGAGAACAGTGTTCCTTTTCTCTGTAGAAGCTTTACTTTGAAAGTTAATCACGATCATTTGAAAGTCAGTGAATTTCATGAAATGCTTTTGTGAGAAACGCACCTGTGTTACTCTGAAATGAGACTCGTCTGTTTGGGATATGTCAAAGTATGGTTAAAAGTAAGAACAGTGTTCCTTTTCTCTGTAGAAGCTTTACTTTGAAAGATAATCACGTTCTTTTAAAAGTGTATGAATTTCATGAAATGCTTTTGTGAGAAACACACGTCTTTCTCTGAAAAGATAAGCCATTGTTTGTGATATCAAAGACGTGACAACACTAAGAACAGTGTTCCTTTTCTCTGTAGAAGCTTTACTTTGAAATATAATCACGTTCTTTTGAAAGCAATAGATTTTTCTGATATGTTTTTTTGAGAAACGCACATGTTTTTTTCTGACTCGAGAAGTCGTTGTTTGTGATATGTCAAAGACTTGACAAAACTAAGAACAGTGTTCCTTTACTCTGTAGAAGCTTTACTTTGAAAGATAATCACGTTCTTTGAAAGTGTATGAATTTGATGAAATGCTTTGTGAGAAACGCACATGTGTTACTCTGAAATGAGAAGCATCTGTTTGGGATATGTCAAAGTATGGTTAAAAGTGAGGACAGTGTTCCTTTTCTCTGTAGAAGCTTTACTTTGAAAGATAATCACGTTCTTTGAAAGTGTATGAATTTCATGAAATGCTTTTTTGAGAAACGCACATGTGTTACTCTGAAATGAGAAGCGTCTGTTTGGGATATGTCAAAGTATGGTTAAAAGTGAGAAGAGTGTTCCTTTTCTCTGTAGAAGCTTTACTTTGAAAGATAATCACGTTCTTTGAAAGTCAGTGAATTTCATGAAATGCTTTTGTGAGAAACACACATGTGTTACTCTGAAATGAGAAGCGTCTGTTTGGGATATGTCAAAGTATGGTTAAAAGTGAGAAGAGTGTTCCTTTTCTCTGTAGAAGCTTTACTTTGAAAGATAATCACGTTCTTTGAAAGCAAAAGAATTTCATGAAATGCTTTTGTGAGAAACGCACATGTGTTACTCTGAAATGAGAAGCGTCTGTTTGGGATATGTCAAAGTATGGTTAAAAGTGAGAACAGTGTTCCTTTTCTCTGTAGAAGCTTTACTTTGAAAGATAATCACGTTCTTTGAAAGCAAAAGAATTTCATGAAATGCTTTTGTGAGAAACGCACATGTGTTACTCTGAAATGAGAAGCGTCTTTTTGGGATATGTCAAAGTATGGTTAAAAGTGAGAACAGTGTTCCTTTTCTCTGTAGAAGCTTTACTTTGAAAGATAATCACGTTCTTTGAAAGCAAAAGACTTTCATGAAATGCTTTTGTGAGAAACGCACATGTGTTACTCTGAAATGAGAAGCGTCTGTTTGGGATATGTCAAAGTATGGTTAAAAGTGAGAACAGTGTTCCTTTTCTCTGTAGAAGCTTTACTTTGAAAGATAATCACGTTCTTTGAAAGCAAAAGAATTTCATGAAATGCTTTTGTGAGAAACGCACATGTGTTACTCTGAAATGAGAAGCATCTGTTTGGGATATGTCAAAGTATGGTTAAATGTAAGAACAGTGTTCCTTTTCTCTGTAGAAGCTTTACTTTGAAAGATAATCACGTTCTTTTAAAAGTGTATGAATTTCATGAAATGCTTTTGTGAGAAACGCACATGTGTTACTCTGAAATGAGAAGCGTCTGTTTGGGATATGTCAAAGTATGGTTAAATGTAAGAACAGTGTTCCTTTTCTCTGTAGAAGCTTTACTTTGAAAGATAATCACGTTCTTTTAAAAGTGTATGAATTTCATGAAATGCTTTTGTGAGAAACGCACACGTCTTTCTCTGAAAAGATAAGCCATTGTTTGTGATATGTCAAAGACGTGACAACACTAAGAACAGTGTTCCTTTTCTCTGTAGAAGCTTTACTTTGAAATATAATCACGTTCTTTTGAAAGCAATAGATTTTTCTGATATGTTTTTTTGAGAAACGCACATGTTTTTCTCTGAAATGAGAAGTCGTTGTTTGTGATATGTCAAAGACTTGACAAAACTAAGAACAGTGTTCCTTTACTCTGTAGAAGCTTTACTTTGAAAGATAATCACGTTCTTTGAAAGTGTATGAATTTGATGAAATGCTTTGTGAGAAACGCACATGTGTTACTCTGAAATGAGAAGCATCTGTTTGGGATATGTCAAAGTATGGTTAAAAGTGAGGACAGTGTTCCTTTTCTCTGTAGAAGCTTTACTTTGAAAGATAATCACGTTCTTTGAAAGTGTATGAATTTCATGAAATGCTTTTTGAGAAACGCACATGTGTTACTCTGAAATGGGAAGCGTCTGTTTGGGATATGTCAAAGTATGGTTAAAAGTGAGAAGAGTGTTCCTTTTCTCTGTAGAAGCTTTACTTTGAAAGATAATCACGTTCATTTGAAAGTCAGTGAATTTCATGAAATGCTTTTGTGAGAAACGCACATGTGTTACTCTGAAATGAGAAGCGTCTGTTTGGGACATGTCAAAGTATGGTTAAAAGTGAGAAGAGTGTTCCTTTTCTCTGTAGAAGCTTTACTTTGAAAGATAATCACGTTCTTTGAAAGCAAAAGAATTTCATGAAATGCTTTTGTGAGAAACACACATGTGTTACTCTGAAATGAGAAGCGTCTGTTTGGGATATGTCAAAGTATGGTTAAAAGTGAGAACAGTGTTCCTTTTCTCTGTAGAAGCTTTACTTTGAAAGATAATCACGTTCTTTGAAAGCAAAAGAATTTCATGAAATGCTTTTGTGAGAAACGCACATGTGTTACTCTGAAATGAGAAGCGTCTGTTTGGGATATGTCAAAGTATGGTTAAAAGTGAGAACAGTGTTCCTTTTCTCTGTAGAAGCTTTACTTTGAAAGATAATCACGTTCTTTGAAAGCAAAAGACTTTCATGAAATGCTTTTGTGAGAAACGCACATGTGTTACTCTGAAATGAGAAGCGTCTATTTGGGATATGTCAAAGTATGGTTAAAAGTGAGAACAGTGTTCCTTTTCTCTGTAGAAGCTTTACTTTGAAAGATAATCACGTTCTTTGAAAGCAAAAGAATTTCATGAAATGCTTTTATGAGAAACGCACATGTGTTACTCTGAAATGAGAAGCATCTGTTTGGGATATGTCAAAGTATGGTTAAATGTAAGAACAGTGTTCCTTTTCTCTGTAGAAGCTTTACTTTGAAAGATAATCACGTTCTTTTAAAAGTGTATGAATTTCATGAAATGCTTTTGTGAGAAACACACATGTGTTACTCTGAAATGAGAAGCGTCTGTTTGGGATATGTCAAAGTATGGTTAAAAGTGAGAACAGTGTTCCTTTTCTCTGTAGAAGCTTTACTTTGAAAGTTAATCACGATCATTTGAAAGTCAGTGAAGTTCATGAAATGCTTTTGTGAGAAACGCACCTGTGTTACTCTGAAATGAGACTCGTCTGTTTGGGATATGTCAAAGTATGGTTAAAAGTGAGAAGAGTGTTCCTTTTCTCTGTAGAAGCTTTACTTTGAAAGATAATCACGTTCTTTTAAAAGTGTATGAATTTCATGAAATGCTTTTGTGAGAAACGCACGTCTTTCTCTGAAAAGATAAGCCATTGTTTGTGATATCAAAGACGTGACAACACTAAGAACAGTGTTCCTTTTCTCTGTAGAAGCTTTACTTTGAAAGATAATCACGTTCTTTTGAAAGCAATAGAATTTCTTGAAATGTTTTTGTGAGAAACGCACATGTTTTTCTCTGAAACGAGAAGCGTCTGTTTGTGATATGTCAAAGACTTGACAAAACTAAGAACAGTGTTCCTTTTCTCTGTAGAAGCTTTACTTTGAAAGATAATCACGTTCTTTGAAAGTGTATGAATTTCATGAAATGCTTTTGTGAGAAACGCACATGTGTTCCTCTGAAATGAGAAGCGTCTGTTTGGGATATGTCAAAGTATGATTAAAAGTGAGAACAGTGTTCCTTTTCTCTGTAGAAGCTTTACTTTGAAAGATAATCACGTTCTTTGAAAGTGTATGAATTTCATGAAATGCTTTTTTGAGAAACGCACATGTGTTACTCTGAAATGGGAAGCGTCTGTTTGGGATATGTCAAAGTATGGTTAAAAGTGAGAACAGTGTTCCTTTTCTCTGTAGAAGCTTTACTTTGAAAGATAATCACGTTCTTTGAAAGCAAAAGAATTTCATGAAATGCTTTTGTGAGAAACGCACATGTGTTACTCTGAAATGAGAAACGTCTGTTTGGGATATGTCAAAGTATGGTTAAATGTAAGAACAGTGTTCCTTTTCTCTGTAGAAGCTTTACTTTGAAAGATAATCACGTTCTTTTAAAAGTGTATGAATTTCATGAAATGCTTTTGTGAGAAACGCACGTTTTTCTCTGAAAAGATAAGCCATTGTTTGTGATATGTCAAAGTATGACAACACTAAGAACAGTGTTCCTTTTCTCTGTAGAAGCTTTACTTTGAAAGATAATCACGTTCTTTTGAAAGCAATAGATTTTCTCGAAATGTTTTTGTGAGAAACGCACATGTTTTTCTCTGAAACGAGAAGACGTTGTTTGTGATATGTCAAAGACTTGACAAAACTAAGAACAGTGTTCCTTTTCTCTGTAGAAGCTTTACTTTGAAAGATAATCACATTCTTTGAAAGAGTATGAATTTCATGAAATGCTTTTGTGAGAAACGCACATGTGTTACTCTGAAATGAGAAGCGTCTGTTTGGGATATGTCAAAGTATGGTTAAAAGTGAGAACAGTGTTCCTTTTCTCTGTAGAAGCTTTACTTTGAAAGATAATCACGTTATTTGAAAGTGTATGAATTTCATGAAATGCTTTTGTGAGAAACGCACATGTGTTACTCTGAAATGAGAAGCGTCTGTTTGGGATATGTCAAAGTATGGTTAAAAGTGAGAACAGTGTTCCTTTTCTCTGTAGAAGCTTTACTTTGAAAGATAATCACGTTCTTTGAAAGGAAAAGAATTTCATGAAATCCTTTTGTGAGAAACGCACATTGTGTTTCTCTGAAATGAGAAGCGTCTGTTTGGCATATGTCAAAGTACTGTTAAAATTGAGAACAGTGTTCCTTTTCTCTGTAAGAAGTTTTACTTTGAAAGATAATCACGTTCTTTTGAAAGCAAAAGAATTTCATGAAATGTTTTTGTGAGAAACGCACATGTGTTACTCTGAAATGAGAAGCGTCTGTTTGTGATATGTCAAAGTATGGTTAAAACTGAGAACAGTGTTCCTTTTCTCTGTAGAAGCTTTACTTTGAAAGATAATCACGTTCTTTGAAAGCAAAAGAATTTCATGAAATGCTTTTGTGAGAAACGCACATGTGTTACTCTGAAATGAGAAGCGTCTGTTTGGGATATGTCAAAGTATGGTTAAAAGTGAGAACAGTGTTCCTTTTCTCTGTAGAAGCTTTACTTTGAAAGATAATCACGTTTTTTGAAAGCAAAAGAATTTCATGAAATGCTTTTGTGAGAAACGCACATGTGTTACTCTGAAATGAGAAGCGTCTGTTTGGGATATGTCAAAGTATGGTTAAATGTAAGAACAGTGTTCCTTTTCTCTGTAGAAGCTTTACTTTGAAAGATAATCACGTTCTTTTAAAAGTGTATGAATTTCATGAAATGCTTTTGTGAGAAACGCACATGTGTTACTCTGAAATGAGAAACGTCTGTTTGGGATATGTCAAAGTATGGTTAAAAGTGAGAACAGTGTTCCTTTTCTCTGTAGAAGCTTTACTTTGAAAGATAATCACGTTCTTTGAAAGCAAAAGAATTTCATGAAATGCTTTTGTGAGAAACGCACATGTGTTACTCTGAAATGAGAAGCGTCTGTTTGGGATATGTCAAAGTATGGTTAAAAGTGAGAACAGTGTTCCTTTTCTCTGTAGAAGCTTTACTTTGAAAGTTAATCACGATCATTTGAAAGTCAGTGAAGTTCATGAAATGCTTTTGTGAGAAACGCACCTGTGTTACTCTGAAATGAGACTCGTCTGTTTGGGATATGTCAAAGTATGGTTAAATGTAAGAACAGTGTTCCTTTTCTCTGTAGAAGCTTTACTTTGAAAGATAATCACGTTCTTTGAAAGTGTATGAATTTCATGAAATGCTTTTGTGAGAAACGCACATGTGTTACTCTGAAATGAGAAGCATCTGTTTGGGATATGTCAAAGTATGGTTAAAAGTGAGAACAGTGTTCCTTTTCTCTGTAGAAGCTTTACTTTGAAAGATAATCACGTTCTTTGAAAGTGAATGAATTTCATGAAATGCTTTTGTGAGAAACGCACATGTGTTACTCTGAAATGAGAAGCGTCTGTTTGGGATATGTCAAAGTATGGTTAAAAGTGAGAACAGTGTTCCTTTTCTCTGTAGAAGCTTTACTTTGAAAGATAATCACGTTCTTTTGAAAGTCAGTGAATTTCATGAAATGCTTTTGTGAGAAACGCACATGTGTTACTCTGAAATGAGAAGCGTCTGTTTGGGATATGTCAAAGTATGGTTAAAAGTGAGAACAGTGTTCCTTTTCTCTGTAGAAGCTTTACTTTGAAAGATAATCACGTTCTTTGAAAGCAAAAGAATTTCATGAAATGCTTTTGTGAGAAACGCACATGTGTTACTCTGAAATGAGAAGCGTCTGTTTGGGATATGTCAAAGTATGGTTAAAAGTGAGAACAGTGTTCCTTTTCTCTGTAGAAGCTTTACTTTGAAAGATAATCACGTTCTTTGAAAGCAAAAGAATTTCATGAAATGCTTTTGTGAGAAACGCACATGTGTTACTCTGAAATGAGAAGCGTCTGTTTGGGATATGTCAAAGTATGGTTAAAAGTGAGAACAGTGTTCCTTTTCTCTGTAGAAGCTTTACTTTGAAAGATAATCACGTTCTTTGAAAGCAAAAGAATTTCATGAAATGCTTTTGTGAGAAACGCACATGTGTTACTCTGAAATGAGAAGCGTCTGTTTGGGATATGTCAAAGTATGGTTAAAAGTGAGAACAGTGTTCCTTTTCTCTGTAGAAGCTTTACTTTGAAAGATAATCACGTTCTTTGAAAGCAAAAGAATTTCATGAAATGCTTTTATGAGAAACGCACATGTGTTACTCTGAAATGAGAAGCATCTGTTTGGGATATGTCAAAGTATGGTTAAATGTAAGAACAGTGTTCCTTTTCTCTGTAGAAGCTTTACTTTGAAAGATAATCACGTTCTTTTAAAAGTGTATGAATTTCATGAAATGCTTTTGTGAGAAACACACATGTGTTACTCTGAAATGAGAAGCGTCTGTTTGGGATATGTCAAAGTATGGTTAAAAGTGAGAACAGTGTTCCTTTTCTCTGTAGAAGCTTTACTTTGAAAGTTAATCACGATCATTTGAAAGTCAGTGAAGTTCATGAAATGCTTTTGTGAGAAACGCACCTGTGTTACTCTGAAATGAGACTCGTCTGTTTGGGATATGTCAAAGTATGGTTAAAAGTGAGAACAGTGTTCCTTTTCTCTGTAGAAGCTTTACTTTGAAAGATAATCACGTTCTTTTAAAAGTGTATGAATTTCATGAAATGCTTTTGTGAGAAACGCACATGTCTTTCTCTGAAAAGATAAGCCATTGTTTGTGATATGTCAAAGTACGTGACAACACTAAGAACAGTGTTCCTTTTCTCTGTAGAAGCTTTACTTTGAAAGATAATCACGTTCTTTTGAAAGTCAATAGATTTCTTGAAATGTTTTTTTGAGAAACGCACATGTTTTTCTCTGAAACGAGAAGCGTCTGTTTGTGATATGTCAAAGACTTGACAAAACTAAGAACAGTGTTCCTTTACTCTGTAGAAGCTTTACTTTGAAAGATAATCACGTTCTTTGAAAGTGTATGAATTTCATGAAATGCTTTTGTGAGAAACGCACATGTGTTACTCTGAAATGAGAAGCGTCTGTTTGGGATATGTCAAAGTATGGTTAAAAGTGAGAACAGTGTTCCTTTTCTCTGTAGAAGCTTTACTTTGAAAGATAATCACGTTCTTTTGAAAGTGTATGAATTTCATGAAATGCTTTTGTGAGAAACACACATGTGTTACTCTGAAATGAGAAGCGTCTGTTTGGGATATGTCAAAGTATGGTTAAAAGTGAGAACAGTGGTCCTTTTCTCTGTAGAAGCTTTAATTTGAAAGATAATCACGATAATTTTAAAGTCAGTGAATTTCATGAAATGCTTTTGTGAGAAACGCACATGTGTTACTCTGAAATGAGAAGCGTCTGTTTGGGATATTTCAAAGTATGGATAAAAGTGAGAACAGTGTTCCTTTTCTCTGTGGAAGTTTACTTGGAAAGATTATGATGTTCTTTGAGGGTTTATGAATTTCATGAAATGCTTTTTTGAGAAACGCACATGTGTTACTCTGAAATGAGAAGCATCAGTTTGGAATATGTCAAAGTAAGGTTAAAAGTGAGATGAGTGTTCCTTTTCCCTGTAAAAGCTTAACTTTGAAAGATAATCACGTTCTTTGAAAGCAAAAGTATTTCATGAAATGCTTTTTTGAGAAACGCACATGTGTTACTCTGAAATGAGAAGCGTTTGTTTGGGATATATCAAAGTATGGTTAAAAGTGAGAACAGTGTTCCTTTTCTCTGTAGAAGCTTTACTTTGAAAGATAATCACGATCATTTGAAAGTCAGTGAAGTTCATGAAATGCTTATGTGAGAAACGCACATGTGTTACTCTGAAATGAGAAGTGTCTGTTTGGAATATGTCAAAGTATGGTTAAAAGTGAGAACAGTGTTCCTTTTCTCTGTAGAATCTTTACTTTGAAAGATAATCACGATCATTTGAAAGTCAGTGAAGTTCATGAAATTCTTTTGTGAGAAACGCACATGTGTTACTCTGAAATGAGAAGCGTCTGTTTGGGATATGTCAAAGTATCGTTAAAAGTGAGAACAGTGTTCCTTTTCTCTGTAGAAGCTTTACTTTGAAAGATAATCACGATCATTTGAAAGTCAGTGAATTTCATGAAATGCTTTTGTGAGAAACGCACATGTGTTACTCTGAAATGAGAAGCGTCTGTTTGGGATATGTCAAAGTATGGTTAAAAGTGAGAACAGTGTTCCTTTTCTCTGTAGAAGCTTTACTTTGAAAGATAATCACGATCATTTGAAAGTCAGCGAAGTTCATGAAATACTTTTGTGAGAAACGCACATGTGTTACTCTGAAATGAGAAGTGTCTGTTTGGGATATGTCAAAGTATTGTTAAAAGTGAGAACAGTGTTCCTTTTCTCTGAGGAAGCTTTATTTTGAAAGATAATCACGTTCTTTGAAAGCAAAACAATTTCATGAAATGCTTTTGTGAGAAAGGCACATGTGTTACTCTGAAATGAGAAGCGTCTGTTTGGAATATGTCAAAGTATGGTTAAAAGTGAGAACAGTGTTCCTTTTCTCTGTAGAAGCTTTACTTTGAAATATTATCATGTTCTTTGAGGGTTTATGAATTTCATGAAATGCTTTTGTGAGAAACGCACATGTGTTACTCTGAAATGAGAAGCGTCTGTTGGGATATGTCAAAGTATGGTTAAAAGTGAGAACAGTGTTCCTTTTCTCTGTAGAAGCTTTACTTTGAAAGATAATCACGTTCTTTGAAAGCAAAATAATTTCATGAAATGCTTTTTTGAGAAACGCACATGTGTTACTCTGAAATGAGAAGCGTCTGTTTGGGATATGTCAAAGTATGGTTAAAAGTGAGAACAGTGTTCCTTTTCTCTGTAGAAGCTTTACTTTGAAAGATAATCACGATCATTTTTAAGTCAGTGAATTTCATGAAATGCTTTTGTGAGAAACGCACATGTGTTACTCTGAAATGAGAAGCGTCTGTTTGGGATATGTCAAAGTATGGTTAAAAGTGAGAACAGTGTTCCTTTTCTCTGTAGAAGCTTTACTTTGAAAGATAATCACGATCATTTGAAATTCAGTGAATTTCATGAAATGCTTTTGTGAGAAAGGCACATGTGTTACTCTGAAATGAGAAGCGTCTGTTTGGGATATGTCAAAGTATGGTTAAAAGTGAGAACAGTGTTCCTTTTCTCTGTAGAAGCTTTACTTTGAAAGATAATCACGTTCTTTGAAAGCAAAAAAATTTCATGAAATTCTTTTGGGAGAAACGCACATGTGTTACTCTGAAATGAGAAGCGTCTGTTTGGGATATGTCAAAGTATGGTTAAAAGTGAGAACAGTGTTCCTTTTCTCTGTAGAAGCTTTATTTTGAAAGATAATCACGATCATTTGAAAGTCAGTGAATTTCATGAAATGCTTTTGTGAGAAACGCACATGTGTTACTATGAAATCAGAAGCGTCTGTTTGGGATATGTCAAAGTATGGTTAAAAGTGAGAACAGTGTTCATTTTCTCTGTAGAAGCTTTACTTTGAAAGATAATCACGATCATTTGAAAGCAAATGAATTTCATGAAATGCTTTTGTGAGAAATGCACATGTGTTACTCTGAAATGAGAAGCGTCTGTTTGGGATATGTCAAAGTATGGTTAAAAGTGAGAACAGTGTTCCTTTTCTCTGTAGAAGCTTTACTTTGAAAGATAATCACGATCATTTGAAAGTCAGTGAAGTTCATGAAATGCTTTTGTGAGAAACGCACATGTGTTACTCTGAAATGAGAAGCGTCTGTTTGGGATATGTCAAAGTATGGTTAAAAGTGAGAACAGTGTTCCTTTTCTCTGTAGAAGCTTTATTTTGAAAGATAATCACGTTCTTTGAAAGCAAAAGAATTTCATGAAATGCTTTTGTGAGAAAGGCACATGTGTTACTCTGAAATGAGAAGCGTCTGTTTGGGATATGTCAAAGTATGGTTAAAAGTGAGAACAGTGTTCCTTTTCTCTGTAGAAGCTTTACTTTGAAAGATAATCACGTTCTTTGAAAGTGTATGAATTTCATGAAATGCTTTTGTGAGAAACGCACATGTGTTACTCTGAAATGAGAAGCGTCTGTTTGGGATATGTCAAAGTATGGTTAAAAGTGAGAACAGTGTTCCTTTTCTCTGTAGAAGCTTTACTTTGAAAGATAATCACGTTCTTTGAAAGCAAAAGAATTTCATGAAATGCTTTTGTGAGAAACGCACATGTGTTACTCTGAAATGAGAAGCGTCTGTTTGGGATATGTCAAAGTATGGTTAAAAGTGAGAACAGTGTTCCTTTTCTCTGTAGAAGCTTTACTTTGAAAGATAATCACGATCATTTTAAAGTCAGTGAATTTCATGAAATGCTTTTGTGAGAAACGCACATGTGTTACTCTGAAATGAGAAGCGTCTGTTTGGGATATGTCAAAGTATGGTTAAAAGTGAGAACAGTGTTCCGTTTCTCTGTAGAAGCTTTACATTGAAAGATAATCACGATCATTTGAAATTCAGTGAATTTCATGAAATGCTTTTGTGAGAAACGCACATGTGTTACTCTGAAATGAGAAGCGTCTGTTTGGGATATGTCAAAGTATGGTTAAAAGTGAGAACAGTGTTCCTTTTCTCTGTAGAAGCTTTACTTTGAAAGATAATCACGTTCTTTGAAAGCAAAAAATTTCATGAAATTCTTTTGGGAGAAACGCACATGTGTTACTCTGAAATGAGAAGCGTCTGTTTGGGATATGTCAAAGTATGGTTAAAAGTGAGAACAGTGTTCCTTTTCTCTGTAGAAGCTTTATTTTGAAAGATAATCACGATCATTTGAAAGTCAGTGAATTTCATGAAATGCTTTTGTGAGAAATGCACATGTGTTACTATGAAATCAGAAGCGTCTGTTTGGGATATGTCAAAGTATGGTTAAAAGTGAGAACAGTGTTCATTTTCTCTGTAGAAGCTTTACTTTGAAAGATAATCACGATCATTTGAAAGCAAATAATTTCATGAAATGCTTTTGTGAGAAATGCACATGTGTTACTCTGAAATGGGAAGCATCTGTTTGGGTTATGTCAAAGTATGGTTAAAAGTGAGAACAGTGTTCCTTTTCTCTGTAGAAGCTTTACTTTGAAAGATAATCACGTTCTTTGAAAGCAAAAGAATTTCATGAAATGCTTTTGTGAGAAACGCACATGTGTTACTCTGAAATGAGAAGCGTCTGTTTGGGATATTTCAAAGTATGGTTAAAAGTGAGAACAGTGTTCCTTTTCTTTGTAGAAGCTTTACTTTGAAAGATAATCACGATCATTATTAAGTCAGTGAATTTCATGAAATGCTTTTGTGAGAAACGAACATGTGTTACTCTGATATGAGAAGCGTCTGTTTGGGATATGTCAAAGTATGGTTAAAAGTGAGAACAGTGTTCCTTTTCTCTGTAGAAGCTTTACTTTGAAAGATAATCACGATCATTTGAAAGTCAGTGAATTTCATGTTATCCTTTTGTGAGAAACGCACATGTGTTACTCTGAAATGAGAAGCGTCTGTTTGGGATATGTCAAAGTATGGTTAAAAGTGAGAACAGTGTTCCTTTTCTCTGTAGAAGCTTTACTTTGAAGGATAATCACGATCATTTGAAAGTCAGTGAATTTCATGAAATGCTTTTGTGAGAAACGCACATGTGTTACTCTGAAATGAGAAGCGTCTGTTTGGGATATGTCAAAGTATGGTTAAAAGTGAGAACAGTGTTCATTTTCTCTGTAGAAGCTATACTTTGAAAGATAATCACATTCTTTGAAAGCAAAAGAATTTCATGAAATGCTTTTGTGAGAAACATACATGTGTTACTCTGAAATGAGAAGCGTCTGTTTGGGATATGTCAAAGTATGGTTAAAAGTGAGAACAGTGTTCCTTTTCTCTGTAGAAGCTTTACTTTGAAAGATAATCACGTTCTTTGTAAGCAAAAAAATTTCATGAAATGCTTTTGTGAGAAACGCACATGTGTTACTCTGAAATGAGAAACGTCTGTTTGGGATATGTCAAAGTATGGTTAAAAGTGAGAACCGTGTTCCTTTTCTCTGTAGAAGCTATACTTTGAAAGATAATCACGATCATTTGTAAGTCAGTGAATTTCATGAAATGCTTTTGTGAGAAACGCACATGTGTTACTCTGAAATGAGAAGCGTCTGTTTGGGATATGTCAAAGTATGGTTAAAAGTGAGAACAGTGTTCCTTTTCTCTGTAGAAGCTTTACTTTGAAAGATAATCACGATCTTTGAAAGTCAGTGAATTTCATGAAATGCTTTTGTGAGAAACGCACATGTGTTACTCTGAAATGAGAAGCGTCTGTTTGGGATATGTCAAAGTATGGTTAAAAGTGAGAACAGTGTTCCTTTTCTCTGTAGAAGCTTTACTTTGAAAGATAATCACGATCATTTGAAAGTCAGTGAATTTCATGAAATGCTTTTGTGAGAAACGCACATGTGTTACTCTGAAATGAGAAGCGTCTGTTTGGGATATGTCAAAGTATGGTTAAAAGTGAGAACAGTGTTCCTTTTCTCTGTAGAAGCTTTACTTTGAAAGATAATCACGATCATTTGAAAGTCAGTGAATTTCATGAAATGCTTTTGTGAGAAACGCACATGTGTTACTCTGAAATGAGAAGCGTCTGTTTGGGATATGTCAAAGTATGGTTAAAAGTGAGAACAGTGTTCCTTTTCTCTGTAGAAGCTTTACTTTGAAAGATAATCACGATCATTTGAAAGTCAGTGAATTTCATGAAATGCTTTTGTGAGAAACGCACATGTGTTACTCTGAAATGAGAAGCGTCTGTTTGGGATATGTCAAAGTATGGTTAAAAGTGAGAACAGTGTTCCTTTTCTCTGTAGAAGCTTTACTTTGAAAGATAATCACGATCATTTGAAAGTCAGTGAATTTCATGAAATGCTTTTGTAAGAGAAACGCACATGTGTTACTCTGAAATGAGAAGCGTCTGTTTGGGATATGTCAAAGTATGGTTAAAAGTGAGAACAGTGTTCCTTTTCTCTGTAGAAGCTTTACTTTGAAAGATAATCACGTTCTTTGAAAGCCAAAGAATTTCATGAAATGCTTTTGTGAGAAACGCACATGTGTTACTCTGAAATGAGAAGCGTCTGTTTGGGATATGTCAAAGTATGGTTAAAAGTGAGAACAGTGTTCCTTTTCTCTGTAGAAGCTTTACTTTGAAAGATAATCACGATCATTTGAAAGTCAGTGAATTTCATGAAATGCTTTTGTGAGAAACGCGAACATGTGTTACTCTGAAATGAGAAGCGTCTGTTTGGGATATGTCAAAGTATGGTTAAAAGTGAGAACAGTGTTCCTTTTCTCTGTAGAAGCTTTACTTTGAAAGATAATCACGATCATTTGAAAGTCAGTGAATTTCATGAAATGCTTTTGTGAGAAACGCACATGTGTTACTCTGAAATGAGAAGCGTCTGTTTGGGATATGTCAAAGTATGGTTAAAAGTGAGAACAGTGTTCCTTTTCTCTGTAGAAGCTTTACTTTGAAAGATAATCACGATCATTTGAAAGTCAGTGAATTTCATGAAATGCTTTTGTGAGAAACGCACATGTGTTACTCTGAAATGAGAAGCGTCTGTTTGGGATATGTCAAAGTATGGTTAAAAGTGAGAACAGTGTTCCTTTTCTCTGTAGAAGCTTTACTTTGAAAGATAATCACGTTCTTTGAAAGCAAAAGAATTTCATGAAATGCTTTTGTGAGAAACGCACATGTGTTACTCTGAAATGAGAAGCGTCTGTTTGGGATATGTCAAAGTATGGTTAAAAGTGAGAACAGTGTTCCTTTTCTCTGTAGAAGCTTTACTTTGAAAGATAATCACGATCTTTTGAAAGTCAGTGAATTTCATGAAATGCTTTTGTGAGAAACGCACATGTGTTACTCTGAAATGAGAAGCGTCTGTTTGGGATATGTCAAAGTATGGTTAAAAGTGAGAACAGTGTTCCTTTTCTCTGTAGAAGCTTTACTTTGAAAGATAATCACGATCATTTTGAAAGTCAGTGAATTTCATGAAATGCTTTTTTGTGAAATGCACATGTGTTACTCTGAAATGAGAAGCGTCTGTTTGGGATATGTCAAAGTATGGTTAAAAGTGAGAACAGTGTTCCTTTTCTCTGTAGAAGCTTTACTTTGAAAGATAATCACGTTCTTTGAAAGCAAAAGAATTTCATGAAATGCTTTTGTGAGAAAAGCACATGTGTTACTCTGAAATGAGAAGCGTCTGTTTGGGATATGTCAAAGTATGGTTAAAAGTGAGAACAGTGTTCCTTTTCTCTGTAGAAGCTTTACTTTGAAAGATAATCACGTTCTTTGAAAGTCAATGAATTTCATGAAATGCTTTTGTGAGAAACGCACATGTGTTACTCTGAAATGAGAAGCGTCTGTTTGGGATATGTCAAAGTATGGTTAAAAGTGAGAACAGTGTTCCTTTTCTCTGTAGAAGCTTTACTTTGAAAGATAATCACGATCATTTGAAAGTCAGTGAATTTCATGAAATTGCTTTTGTGAGAAACGCACATGTGTTACTCTGAAATGAGAAGCGTCTGTTTGGGATATGTCAAAGTATGGTTAAAAGTGAGAACAGTGTTCCTTTTCTCTGTAGAAGCTTTACTTTGAAAGATAATCACGTTCTTTGAAAGCAAAAAAATTTCATGAAATGCTTTTGTGAGAAACGCACATGTGTTACTCTGAAATGAGAAGCGTCTGTTTGGGATATGTCAAAGTATGGTTAAAAGTGAGAACAGTGTTCCTTTTCTCTGTAGAAGCTTTACTTTGAAAGATAATCACGATCATTTGAAAGTCAGTGAATTTCATGAAATGCTTTTGTGAGAAACGCACATGTGTTACTCTGAAATGAGAAGCGTCTGTTTGGGATATGTCAAAGTATGGTTAAAAGTGAGAACAGTGTTCTTTTTTCTGTAGAAGCTTTACTTTGAAAGATAATCACTATCATTTGAAAGCAAAAAGAATTTCATGAAATGCTTTTTGTGAGAAAGCACATGTGTTACTCTGAAATGAGAAGCGTCTGTTTGGGATATGTCAAAGTATGGTTAAAAGTGAGAACAGTGTTCCTTTTCTCTGTAGAAGCTTTACTTTGAAAGATAATCATGATCATTTGAAAGTCAGTGAATTTCATGAAATGCTTTTGTGAGAAACGCACATGTGTTACTCTGAAATGAGAAGCGTCTGTTTGGGATATGTCAAAGTATGGTTAAAAGTGAGAACAGTGTTCCTTTTCTCTGTAGAAGCTTTACTTTGAAAGATAATCACGATCATTTGAAAGTCAGTGAATTTCATGAAATGCTTTTGTGAGAAAAGCACATGTGTTACTCTGAAATGAGAAGCGTCTGTTTGGGATATGTCAAAGTATGGTTAAAAGTGAGAACAGTGTTCCTTTTCTCTGTAGAAGCTTTACTTTGAAAGATAATCACGATCTTTGAAAGTCAGAGAATTTCATGAAATGCTTTTTGTGAGCATACATGTGTTACTCTGAAATGAGAAGCGTCTGTTTGGGATATGTCAAAGTATGGTTAAAAGTGAGAACAGTGTTCCTTTTCTCTAGAAGGAACTTTATTTGAAAGATAATCACGTTCTTTGATAGGCAAAGGAATTTCATGAAATGCTTTTGTGAGAAGAGCACATGTGTTACTCTGAAATGAGAAGCGTCTGTTGGGGATATGTCAAAGTATGGTTAAAAGTGAGAACAGTGTTCCTTTTCTCTGTAGAAGCTTTACTTTGAAAGATAATCGATTCATTTGAAAGTCAGTGAATTTCATGAAATGCTTTTGTGAGAAAGCACATGTGTTACTCTGAAATGAGAAGCGTCTGTTTGGGATATGTCAAAGTATGGTTAAAAGTGAGAACAGTGTTCCTTTTCTCTGTAGAAGCTTTACTTTGAAAGATAATCACGATCATTTGAAAGTCAGTGAATTTCATGAAATGCTTTTGTGAGAAACGCACATGTGTTACTCTGAAATGAGAAGCGTCTGTTTGGGATATGTCAAAGTATGGTTAAAAGTGAGAACAGTGTTCCTTTTCTCTGTAGAAGCTTTACATTGAAAGATAATCACGTTCTTTGAAAGCAAAAGAATTTCATGAAATGCTTTTGTGAGAAACACACATGTGTTACTCTGAAATGAGAAGCGTCTGTTTGGGATATGTCAAAGTATGGTTAAAAGTGAGAACAGTGTTCCTTTTCTCTGTAGAAGCTTTACTTTGAAAGATAATCACGTTCTTTGAAAGCAAAAGAATTTCATGAAATGCTTTTGTGAGAAACGCACATGTGTTACTCTGAAATGAGAAACGTCTGTTTGGGATATGTCAAAGTATGGTTAAAAGTGAGAACAGTGTTCCTTTTCTCTGTAGAAGCTTTACTTTGAAAGATAATCACGATCATTTGAAAGTCAGTGAATTTCATGAAATGCTTTTGTGAGAAAAGCACATGTGTTACTCTGAAATGAGAAGCGTCTGTTTGGGATATGTCAAAGTATGGTTAAAAGTGAGAACAGTGTTCCTTTTCTCTGTAGAAGCTTTACTTTGAAAGATAATCACGATCATTTGAAAGTCAAAGAATTTCATGAAATGCTTTTGTGAGAAACGCACATGTGTTACTCTGAAATGAGAAGCGTCTGTTTGGGATATGTCAAAGTATGGTTAAAAGTGAGAACAGTGTTCCTTTTCTCTGTAGAAGCTTTACTTTGAAAGATAATCACGATCATTTGAAAGTCAGAGAATTTCATGAAATGCTTTTGTGAGAAACGCACATGTGTTACTCTGAAATGAGAAGCGTCTGTTTGGGATATGTCAAAGTATGGTTAAAAGTGAGAACAGTGTTCCTTTTCTCTGTAGAAGCTTTACTTTGAAAGATAATCACGATCATTTGAAAGCCAAAAGAATTTCATGAAATGCTTTTGTGAGAAACGCACATGTGTTACTCTGAAATGAGAAGCGTCTGTTTGGGATATGTCAAAGTATGGTTAAAAGTGAGAACAGTGTTCCTTTTCTCTGTAGAAGCTTTACTTTGAAAGATAATCACGTTCATTTGAAAGCCAAAGAATTTCATGAAATGCTTTTGTGAGAAACGCACATGTGTTACTCTGAAATGAGAAGCGTCTGTTTGGGATATGTCAAAGTATGGTTAAAAGTGAGAACAGTGTTCCTTTTCTCTGTAGAAGCTTTACTTTGAAAGATAATCACGATCATTTGAAAGTCAGTGAATTTCATGAAATGCTTTTTGTGAGAAACGCACATGTGTTACTCTGAAATGAGAAGCGTCTGTTTGGGATATGTCAAAGTATGGTTAAAAGTGAGAACAGTGTTCCTTTTCTCTGTAGAAGCTTTACTTTGAAAGATAATCACGATCATTTGAAAGTCAGTGAATTTCATGAAATGCTTTTGTGAGAAACGCACATGTGTTACTCTGAAATGAGAAGCGTCTGTTTGGGATATGTCAAAGTATGGTTAAAAGTGAGAACAGTGTTCCTTTTCTCTGTAGAAGCTTTACTTTGAAAGATAATCACGTTCATTTGAAAGTCAGTGAATTTCATGAAATGCTTTTGTGAGAAACGCACATGTGTTACTCTGAAATGAGAAGCGTCTGTTTGGGATATGTCAAAGTATGGTTAAAAGTGAGAACAGTGTTCCTTTTCTCTGTAGAAGCTTTACTTTGAAAGATAATCACGATCATTTGAAAGTCAATGAATTTCATGAAATGCTTTTGTGAGAAACGCACATGTGTTACTCTGAAATGAGAAGCGTCTGTTTGGGATATGTCAAAGTATGGTTAAAAGTGAGAACAGTGTTCCTTTTCTCTGTAGAAGCTTTACTTTGAAAGATAATCACGATCATTTGAAAGTCAGTGAATTTCATGAAATGCTTTTGTGAGAAACGCACATGTGTTACTCTGAAATGAGAAGCGTCTGTTTGGGATATGTCAAAGTATGGTTAAAAGTGAGAACAGTGTTCCTTTTCTCTGTAGAAGCTTTACTTTGAAAGATAATCACGATCATTTGAAAGTCAGTGAATTTCATGAAATGCTTTTGTGAGAAACGCACATGTGTTACTCTGAAATGAGAAGCGTCTGTTTGGGATATGTCAAAGTATGGTTAAAAGTGAGAACAGTGTTCCTTTTCTCTGTAGAAGCTTTACTTTGAAAGATAATCACGATCTTTGAAAGTCAGTGAATTTCATGAAATGCTTTTTGTGAGAAACGCACATGTGTTACTCTGAAATGAGAAGCGTCTGTTTGGGATATGTCAAAGTATGGTTAAAAGTGAGAACAGTGTTCCTTTTCTCTGTAGAAGCTTTACTTTGAAAGATAATCACGATCATTTGAAAGTCAATGAATTTCATGAAATGCTTTTGTGAGAAACGCACATGTGTTACTCTGAAATGAGAAGCGTCTGTTTGGGATATGTCAAAGTATGGTTAAAAGTGAGAACAGTGTTCCTTTTCTCTGTAGAAGCTTTACTTTGAAAGATAATCACGTTCTTTGAAAGCAAAAGAATTTCATGAAATGCTTTTGTGAGAAACGCACATGTGTTACTCTGAAATGAGAAGCGTCTGTTTGGGATATGTCAAAGTATGGTTAAAAGTGAGAACAGTGTTCCTTTTCTCTGTAGAAGCTTTACTTTGAAAGATAATCACGATCATTTGAAAGTCAGTGAATTTCATGAAATGCTTTTGTGAGAAACGCACATGTGTTACTCTGAAATGAGAAGCGTCTGTTTGGGATATGTCAAAGTATGGTTAAAAGTGAGAACAGTGTTCCTTTTCTCTGTAGAAGCTTTACTTTGAAAGATAATCACGATCATTTGAAAGTCAGTGAATTTCATGAAATGCTTTTTGTGAGAAACGCACATGTGTTACTCTGAAATGAGAAGCGTCTGTTTGGGATATGTCAAAGTATGGTTAAAAGTGAGAACAGTGTTCCTTTTCTCTGTAGAAGCTTTACTTTGAAAGATAATCACGTTCTTTGAAAGCAAAAGAATTTCATGAAATGCTTTTGTGAGAAACGCACATGTGTTACTCTGAAATGAGAAGCGTCTGTTTGGGATATGTCAAAGTATGGTTAAAAGTGAGAACAGTGTTCCTTTTCTCTGTAGAAGCTTTACTTTGAAAGATAATCACGATCTTTGAAAGTCAAAGAATTTCATGAAATGCTTTTGTGAGAAACGCACATGTGTTACTCTGAAATGAGAAGCGTCTGTTTGGGATATGTCAAAGTATGGTTAAAAGTGAGAACAGTGTTCCTTTTCTCTGTAGAAGCTTTACTTTGAAAGATAATCACGATCATTTGAAAGTCAGTGAATTTCATGAAATGCTTTTGTGAGAAACGCACATGTGTTACTCTGAAATGAGAAGCGTCTGTTTGGGATATGTCAAAGTATGGTTAAAAGTGAGAACAGTGTTCCTTTTCTCTGTAGAAGCTTTACTTTGAAAGATAATCACGTTCTTTGAAAGTCAAAGTGAATTTCATGAAATGCTTTTGTGAGAAACGCACATGTGTTACTCTGAAATGAGAAGCGTCTGTTTGGGATATGTCAAAGTATGGTTAAAAGTGAGAACAGTGTTCCTTTTCTCTGTAGAAGCTTTACTTTGAAAGATAATCACGTTCTTTGAAAGTCAATGAATTTCATGAAATGCTTTTGTGAGAAACGCACATGTGTTACTCTGAAATGAGAAGCGTCTGTTTGGGATATGTCAAAGTATGGTTAAAAGTGAGAACAGTGTTCCTTTTCTCTGTAGAAGCTTTACTTTGAAAGATAATCACGATCATTTGAAAGTCAGTGAATTTCATGAAATGCTTTTTGTGAGAAACGCACATGTGTTACTCTGAAATGAGAAGCGTCTGTTTGGGATATGTCAAAGTATGGTTAAAAGTGAGAACAGTGTTCCTTTTCTCTGTAGAAGCTTTACTTTGAAAGATAATCACGATCATTTGAAAGTCAGTGAATTTCATGAAATGCTTTTGTGAGAAACGCACATGTGTTACTCTGAAATGAGAAGCGTCTGTTTGGGATATGTCAAAGTATGGTTAAAAGTGAGAACAGTGTTCCTTTTCTCTGTAGAAGCTTTACTTTGAAAGATAATCACGATCATTTGAAAGTCAGTGAATTTCATGAAATGCTTTTGTGAGAAACGCACATGTGTTACTCTGAAATGAGAAGCGTCTGTTTGGGATATGTCAAAGTATGGTTAAAAGTGAGAACAGTGTTCCTTTTCTCTGTAGAAGCTTTACTTTGAAAGATAATCACGTTCTTTGAAAGCAAAGAATTTCATGAAATGCTTTTGTGAGAAACACACATGTGTTACTCTGAAATGAGAAGCGTCTGTTTGGGATATGTCAAAGTATGGTTAAAAGTGAGAACAGTGTTCCTTTTCTCTGTAGAAGCTTTACTTTGAAAGATAATCACGTTCTTTGTAAGCCAAAGAATTTCATGAAATGCTTTTGTGAGAAACGCACATGTGTTACTCTGAAATGAGAAGCGTCTGTTTGGGATATGTCAAAGTATGGTTAAAAGTGAGAACATTGTTCCTTTTCTCTGGAGAAGCTTTACTTTGAAAGATAATCATGATCATTTGAAAGTCAGTGAATTTCATGAAATGCTTTTGTGAGAAACGCACATGTGTTACTCTGAAATGAGAAGCGTCTGTTTGGGATATGTCAAAGTATGGTTAAAAGTGAGAACAGTGTTCCTTTTCTCTGTAGAAGCTTTACTTTGAAAGATAATCATGATCATTTGAAAGTCAGTGAATTTCATGATATGCTTTTGTGAGAAACGCACTTGTGTTACTCTGAAATGAGAAGCGTCTGTTTGGGATATGTCAAAGTATGGTTAAAAGTGAGAACAGTGTTCCTTTTCTCTGTAGAAGATTTACTTTGAAAGATAATCACGTTCTTTGAAAGCAAAGAATTTCATGAAATGCTTTTGTGAGAAACGCACATGTGTTACTCTGAAATGAGAAGCGTCTGTTTGGGATATGTCAAAGTATGGTTAAAAGTGAGAACAGTGTTCCTTTTCTCTGTAGAAGCTTTACTTTGAAAGATAATCACGATCATTTGTAAAGTCAGTGAATTTCATGAAATGCCTTTGTGAGAAACGCACATGTGTTACTCTGAAATGAGAAGCGTCTGTTTGGGATATGTCAAAGTATGGTTAAAAGTGAGAACAGTGTTCCTTTTCTCTGTAGAAGCTTTACTTTGAAAGATAATCACGATCATTTTTAAGTCAGTGAATTTCCTTTGAAATGCTTTTGTGAGAAACGACATGTGTTACTCTGAAATGAGAAGCGTCTGTTTGGGATATGTCAAAGTATGGTTAAAATTGAGAACAGTGTTCCTTTTCTCTGTAGAAGATTTACTTTGAAAGAGTGATCAAGTTCTTTGAAAGCCAAAGAATTTTCATAAATGCTTTGTGAGAAAACGCACATGTGTTGCTTTGAAATGAGGCGCGTCTGTTTGGGATATGTCATAAGTAGGGTTAAAAGTAGAGCAAAGTGTTCCTTTCTCTACTGCCAAACTTTACTTTGAAAAAGATAATCGTTCTTTAAAGACAAAAATTTACTTTAATACTTTTCAAGAGAAACACACAATCTTCCTCTGAAAGCGTCTGTTTGGGATATGTCAAAAAAGAAATGTGATTAAAAAAGTGAGAACAGTGTTCCTTTTCTCTGCAGAAAGCACTGCACTGATAATCACGATTATTTGAAAGTCAGTGAAAATTCTTCAAATGCTTTTGTGAGCAAGCACTTTGTAATGTTACTATAGATAAAGCGTCTGTTTGGGAAATGTCAAAGTATGGTGAAAGTGAGAACAGTGTTCATTTTTCTACAGGAGAAACTTTACTGAAGAAAGATAATCACCTATCATTTGAAACCCAGAAAATTTCTGCAGCAAATACTTTTGTGAAAATGCCCATGTGTTGCCCTGAAATGGGAAGCGTCGGTTTGGGATATGTCAAATTATAGTTAAAGTGAAACATTGTTCACCTTTTCTCTATGGAGAAACTTTACTTTGTGAAAGATAATCTATGATAAGCTGGGATGGTGAGAATTTCATGAAATCTTTTTATTGGCTGCACATGTGTTACTCTGTAAATAAGAAGAGTGTCTGTTTAGGATATGTATGTCAAAGTGGTTTAAAATGAGCAGTGTTCCATTCTCTGTAGAAGCTTTGTTTGAAAGATAATCACGATCATTTGAAAGTCAGTGAATTTCATGTTATGCTTTTGTGAAAACGCGCTATTGTTACTCTGAAATGAGAAGCGATCTGTTTGGGATATGTCAAAAGTAT
>CADCXT010002263.1:0-17503 GCA_902806775.1 Microtus agrestis
CACGATCATTTGAAAGTCATGAATTTCATGAGGCTCGCTTTTGTGAGAAACGTATAGCGTGTTACCTGAAATAGAAGCGTCTGTTTGGGATGAGCTTAAAGTGATGGTTTAAAGTGAGAACAGTGTTCCTTTTCTCCGGAGAGGTAGTTTTTTACTGAAAGATAATCACGACTACTGTGGGGCCAGGTGACCTTTATGAAATGCTTGTGATAACTCACATGCTATCTGAATGAGGCGCCCAGGTCGGGGATATGTCAGCATGGTTGCATGAGAACAGTGTCCCTTTTCTCCGTAGTTTGACTTTGAAAGAAAGATAATCACGATCATTTGAAAGTCAGTGAATTTCTATGAATGCTTTTTGTGAGAAAACGCACATGTGTTACTCTGAAATGAGCACCCCGTTTGGGAGGTCAGCATGGTTGCGCGACAATGAGTGTTCCTTTTCTCCATAGAAGCTTTACTTTGAAAGATAATCACGATCATTTGAAAGTCAGTGAATTTCAAGAAATGCTTTTGTGAGAAACGCACATGTGTTACTCTGAAATGAGAAGCGTCTGTTTGGGATATGTCAAAGTATGGTTAAAAAGTGAGAACAGTGTTCCTTTTCTCTGTAGAAGCTTTACTTTGAAAGATAACCACGATCATTTGAAAGTCAGTGAATTTCATGAAATGCTTTTGTGAGAAACGCACATGTGTTACTCTGAAATGAGAAGCGTCTGTTTGGGATATGTCAAAGTATGGTTAAAAGTGAGAACAGTGTTCCTTTTCTCCGTAGAAGCTTTACTTTGAAAGATAATCACGATCATTTGAAAGTCAGTGAATTTCATGAAATGCTTTTGTGAGAAACGCACATGTGTTACTCTGAAATGAGAAGCGTCTGTTTGGGATATGTCAAAGTATGGTTAAAAGTGAGAACAGTGTTCCTTTTCTCTGTAGAAGCTTTACTTTGAAAGATAATCACGATCATTTGAAAGTCAGTGAATTTCATGAAATGCTTTTGTGAGAAACGCACATGTGTTACTCTGAAATGAGAAGCGTCTGTTTGGGATATGTCAAAGTATGGTGTAAAGTGAGAACAGTGTTCCTTTTCTCTGTAGAAGCTTTACTTTGAAAGATAATCACGATCATTTGAAAGTCAGTGAATTTCATGAAATGCTTTTGTGAGAAACGCACATGTGTTACTCTGAAATGAGAAGCGTCTGTTTGGGATATGTCAAAGTATGGTTAAAAGTGAGAACAGTGTTCCTTTTCTCTGTAGAAGCTTTACTTTGAAAGATAATCACGATCATTTGAAAGTCAGTGAATTTCATGAAATGCTTTTGTGAGAAACGCACATGTGTTACTCTGAAATGAGAAGCGCCTGTTTGGGATATGTCAAAGTATGGTTAAAAGTGAGAACAGTGTTCCTTTTCTCCGTAGAAGCTTTACTTTGAAAGATAATCACGATCATTTGAAAGTCAGTGAATTTCATGGAATGCTTTTGTGAGAAACGCACATGTGTTACTCTGAAATGAGAAGCGTCTGTTTGGGATATGTCAAAGTATGGTTAAAAGTGAGAACAGTGTTCCTTTTCTCTGTAGAAGCTTTACTTTGAAAGATAATCACGATCATTTGAAAGTCAGTGAATTTCATGAAATGCTTTTGTGAGAAACGCACATGTGTTACTCTGAAATGAGAAGCGTCTGTTTGGGATATGTCAAAGTATGGTTAAAAGTGAGAACAGTGTTCCTTTTCTCTGTAGAAGCTTTACTTGAAAGATAATCACGATCATTTGAAAGTCAGTGAATTTCATGAAATGCTTTTGTGAGAAACGCACATGTGTTACTCTGAAATGAGAAGCGTCTGTTTGGGATATGTCAAAGTATGGTTAAAAGTGAGAACAGTGTTCCTTTTCTCTGTAGAAGCTTTACTTTGAAAGATAATCACGATCATTTGAAAGTCAGTGAATTTCATGAAATGCTTTTTGTGAGAAACGCACATGTGTTACTCTGAAATGAGAAGCGTCTGTTTGGGATATGTCAAAGTATGGTTAAAAGTGAGAACAGTGTTCCTTTTCTCCGTAGAAGCTTTACTTTGAAAGATAATCACGATCATTTGAAAGTCAGTGAATTTCATGAAATGCTTTTGTGAGAAACGCACATGTGTTACTCTGAAATGAGAAGCGTCTGTTTGGGATATGTCAAAGTATGGTTAAAAGTGAGAACAGTGTTCCTTTTCTCTGTAGAAGCTTTACTTTGAAAGATAATCACGATCATTTGAAAGTCAGTGAATTTCATGAAATGCTTTTGTGAGAAACGCACATGTGTTACTCTGAAATGAGAAGCGTCTGTTTGGGATATGTCAAAGTATGGTTAAAAGTGAGAACAGTGTTCCTTTTTCTCTGTAGAAGCTTTACTTTGAAAGATAATCACGATCATTTGAAAGTCAGTGAATTTCATGAAATGCTTTTGTGAGAAACGCACATGTGTTACTCTGAAATGAGAAGCGTCTGTTTGGGATATGTCAAAGTATGGTTAAAAGTGAGAACAGTGTTCCTTTTCTCCGTAGAAGCTTTACTTTGAAAGATAATCACGATCATTTGAAAGTCAGTGAATTTCATGAAATGCTTTTGTGAGAAACGCACATGTGTTACTCTGAAATGAGAAGCGTCTGTTTGGGATATGTCAAAGTATGGTTAAAAGTGAGAACAGTGTTCCTTTTCTCCGTAGAAGCTTTACTTTGAAAGATAATCACGATCATTTGAAAGTCAGTGAATTTCATGAAATGCTTTTGTGAGAAACGCACATGTGTTACTCTGAAATGAGAAGCGCCTGTTTGGGATATGTCAAAGTATGGTTAAAAGTGAGAACAGTGTTCCTTTTCTCCGTAGAAGCTTTACTTTGAAAGATAATCACGATCATTTGAAAGTCAGTGAATTTCATGAAATGCTTTTGTGAGAAACGCACATGTGTTACTCTGAAATGAGAAGCGTCTGTTTGGGATATGTCAAAGCATGGTTAAAAGTGAGAACAGTGTTCCTTTTCTCCGTAGAAGCTTTACTTTGAAAGATAATCACGATCATTTGAAAGTCAGTGAATTTCATGAAATGCTTTTGTGAGAAACGCACATGTGTTACTCTGAAATGAGAAGCGCCCTGTTTGGGATATGTCAAAGTATGGTTAAAAGTGAGAACAGTGTTCCTTTTCTCCGTAGAAGCTTTACTTTGAAAGATAATCACGATCATTTGAAAGTCAGTGAATTTCATGAAATGCTTTTGTGAGAAACGCACATGTGTTACTCTGAAATGAGAAGCGTCTGTTTGGGATATGTCAAAGTATGGTTAAAAGTGAGAACAGTGTTCCTTTTCTCCGTAGAAGCTTTACTTTGAAAGATAATCACGATCATTTGAAAGTCAGTGAATTTCATGAAATGCTTTTTGTGAGAAACGCACATGTGTTACTCTGAAATGAGAAGCGCCTGTTTGGGATATGTCAAAGTATGGTTAAAAGTGAGAACAGTGTTCCTTTTCTCCGTAGAAGCTTTACTTTGAAAGATAATCACGATCATTTGAAAGTCAGTGAATTTCATGAAATGCTTTTGTGAGAAACGCACATGTGTTACTCTGAAATGAGAAGCGCTCTGTTTGGGATATGTCAAAGTATGGTTAAAAGTGAGAACAGTGTTCCTTTTCTCCGTAGAAGCTTTACTTTGAAAGATAATCACGATCATTTGAAAGTCAGTGAATTTCATGAAATGCTTTTGTGAGAAACGCACATGTGTTACTCTGAAATGAGAAGCGCCCTGTTTGGGATATGTCAAAGTATGGTTAAAAGTGAGAACAGTGTTCCTTTTCTCCGTAGAAGCTTTACTTTGAAAGATAATCACGATCATTTGAAAGTCAGTGAATTTCATGAAATGCTTTTGTGAGAAACGCACATGTGTTACTCTGAAATGAGAAGCGTCTGTTTGGGATATGTCAAAGTATGGTTAAAAGTGAGAACAGTGTTCCTTTTCTCCGTAGAAGCTTTACTTTGAAAGATAATCACGATCATTTGAAAGTCAGTGAATTTCATGAAATGCTTTTGTGAGAAACGCACATGTGTTACTCTGAAATGAGAAGCGTCTGTTTGGGATATGTCAAAGTATGGTTAAAAGTGAGAACAGTGTTCCTTTTCTCTGTAGAAGCTTTACTTTGAAAGATAATCACGATCATTTGAAAGTCAGTGAATTTCATGAAATGCTTTTGTGAGAAACGCACATGTGTTACTCTGAAATGAGAAGCGTCTGTTTGGGATATGTCAAAGTATGGTTAAAAGTGAGAACAGTGTTCCTTTTCTCCGTAGAAGCTTTACTTTGAAAGATAATCACGATCATTTGAAAGTCAGTGAATTTCATGAAATGCTTTTTGTGAGAAACGCACATGTGTTACTCTGAAATGAGAAGCGTCTGTTTGGGATATGTCAAAGTATGGTTAAAAGTGAGAACAGTGTTCCTTTTCTCCGTAGAAGCTTTACTTTGAAAGATAATCACGATCATTTGAAAGTCAGTGAATTTCATGAAATGCTTTTGTGAGGAAACGCACATGTGTTACTCTGAAATGAGAAGCGTCTGTTTGGGATATGTCAAAGTATGGTTAAAAGTGAGAACAGTGTTCCTTTTCTCTGTAGAAGCTTTACTTTGAAAGATAATCACGATCATTTGAAAGTCAGTGAATTTCATGAAATGCTTTTGTGAGAAACGCACATGTGTTACTCTGAAATGAGAAGCGTCTGTTTGGGATATGTCAAAGTATGGTTAAAAGTGAGAACAGTGTTCCTTTTCTCCGTAGAAGCTTTACTTTGAAAGATAATCACGATCATTTGAAAGTCAGTGAATTTCATGAAATGCTTTTGTGAGAAACGCACATGTGTTACTCTGAAATGAGAAGCGTCTGTTTGCCTGTTTGGGATATGTCAAAGTATGGTTAAAAGTGAGAACAGTGTTCCTTTTCTCCGTAGAAGCTTTACTTTGAAAGATAATCACGATCATTTGAAAGTCAGTGAATTTCATGAAATGCTTTTGTGAGAAACGCACATGTGTTACTCTGAAATGAGAAGCGTCTGTTTGGGATATGTCAAAGTATGGTTAAAAGTGAGAACAGTGTTCCTTTTCTCCGTAGAAGCTTTACTTTGAAAGATAATCACGATCATTTGAAAGTCAGTGAATTTCATGAAATGCTTTTGTGAGAAACGCACATGTGTTACTCTGAAATGAGAAGCGCCCTGTTTGGGATATGTCAAAGTATGGTTAAAAGTGAGAACAGTGTTCCTTTCTCCGTAGAAGCTTTACTTTGAAAGATAATCACGATCATTTGAAAGTCAGTGAATTTCATGAAATGCTTTTGTGAGAAACGCATATGTGTTACTCTGAAATGAGAAGCGTCTGTTTGGGATATGTCAAAGTATGGTTAAAAGTGAGAACAGTGTTCTTTTCTCCGTAGAAGCTTTACTTTGAAAGATAATCACGATCATTTGAAAGTCAGTGAATTTCATGAAATGCTTTTGTGAGAAACGCACATGTGTTACTCTGAAATGAGAAGCGCCTGTTTGGGATATGTCAAAGTATGGTTAAAAGTGAGAACAGTGTTCCTTTCTCCGTAGAAGCTTTACTTTGAAAGATAATCACGATCATTTGAAAGTCAGTGAATTTCATGAAATGCTTTTGTGAGAAACGCACATGTGTTACCTCTGAAATGAGAAGCGCTCTGTTTGGGATATGTCAAAGTATGGTTAAAAGTGAGAACAGTGTTCCTTTCTCCGTAGAAGCTTTACTTTAAAAAAAAAAAAAAAAAATTTAAAAAAAAAAAAAATTTAAAAAAAATTTTTTTTAAAAAAAAAAAAATTTTTTTTAAATGAGAAGGTCTGTTTGGGATAGTCAAAGTATGGTTAAAAGTGAGAACAGGTCCTTTTCTCCGTAGAAGCTTTACTTTGAAAGATAATCACGATCATTTGAAAGTCAGTGAATTTCATGAAATGCTTTTGTGAGAAACGCACATGTGTTACTCTGAAATGAGAAGCGTCTGTTTGGGATATGTCAAAGTATGGTTAAAAGTGAGAACAGTGTTCCTTTTCTCCGTAGAAGCTTTACTTTGAAAGATAATCACGATCATTTGAAAGTCAGTGAATTTCATGAAATGCTTTTGTGAGAAACGCACATGTGTTACTCTGAAATGAGAAGCGTCTGTTTGGGATATGTCAAAGTATGGTTAAAAGTGAGAACAGTGTTCCTTTTCTCCGTAGAAGCTTTACTTTGAAAGATAATCACGATCATTTGAAAGTCAGTGAATTTCATGAAATGCTTTTGTGAGAAACGCACATGTGTTACTCTGAAATGAGAAGCGCCTGTTTGGGATATGTCAAAGTATGGTTAAAAGTGAGAACAGTGTTCCTTTTCTCGTAGAAGCTTTTACTTTGAAAGATAATCACGATCATTTGAAAGTCAGTGAATTTCATGAAAAGCTTTTGTGAGAAACGCACATGTGTTACTCTGAAATGAGAAGCGTCTGTTTGGGATATGTCAAAGTATGGTTAAAAGTGAGAACAGTGTTCCTTTTCTCCGTAGAAGCTTTACTTTGAAAGATAATCACGATCATTTGAAAGTCAGTGAATTTCATGAAATGCTTTTGTGAGAAACGCACATGTGTTACTCTGAAATGAGAAGCGCCTGTTTGGGATATGTCAAAGTAGTGGTTAAAAGTGAGAACAGTGTTCCTTTCTCCGTAGAAGCTTTACTTTGAAAGATAATCACGATCATTTGAAAGTCAGTGAATTTCATGAAATGCTTTTGTGAGAAACGCATATGTGTTACTCTGAAATGAGAAGCGCCTGTTTGGGATATGTCAAAGTATGGTTAAAAGTGAGAACAGTGTTCCTTTTCTCCGTAGAAGCTTTACTTTGAAAGATAATCACGATCATTTGAAAGTCAGTGAATTTCATGAAATGCTTTTGTGAGAAACGCACATGTGTTACTCTGAAATGAGAAGGGCGTCTGTTTGGGATATGTCAAAGTATGAGTTAAAAGTGAGAACAGTGTTCCTTTCTCCGTAGAAGCTTTACTTTTGAAAGATAATCACGATCATTTGAAAGTCAGTGAATTTCATGAAATGCTTTTGTGAGGAAACGCACATGTGTTACTCCTGAAATGAGAAGCGTCTGTTTGGGATATGTCAAAGTATGAGTGGTAAAAGTGAGAACAGTGTTCCCTTTCTCTGTAGAAGCTTTACTTTGAAAGATAATCACGATCATTTGAAAGTCAGTGAATTTCATGAAATGCTTTTGTGAGAAACGCACATGTGTTACTCTGAAATGAGAAGCGTCTGTTTGGGATATGTCAAAGTATGGTTAAAAGTGAGAACAGTGTTCCTTTTCTCCGTAGAAGCTTTACTTTGAAAGATAATCACGATCATTTGAAAGTCAGTGAATTTCATGAAATGCTTTTGTGAGAAACGCACATGTGTTACTCTGAAATGAGAAAGGCTCTGTTTGGGATATGTCAAAGTATGGTTAAAAGTGAGAACAGTGTTCCTTTCTTCTCCGTAGAAGCTTTACTTTGAAAGATAATCACGATCACTTTGAAAGTCAGTGAATTTCATGAAATGCTTTTGTGAGAAACGCACATGTGTTACTCTGAAATGAGAAGCGGCCTGTTTGGGATATGTCAAAGTATGGTTAAAAGTGAGAACAGTGTTCCTTTCTCTGTAGAAGCCTTTACTTTGAAAGATAATCACGATCATTTGAAAGTCAGTGAATTTCATGAAATGCTTTTGTGAGAAACGCACATGTGTTACTTTCTGTAAAATGAGAAGCGTCTGTTTGGGATATGTCAAAGTATGGTTAAAAGTGAGAACAGTGTTCCTTTTCTCCGTAGAAGCTTTACTTTGAAAGATAATCACGATCATTTGAAAGTCAGTGAATTTCATGAAATGCTTTTGTGAGAAACGCACATGTGTTACTCTGAAATGAGAAGCGTCTGTTTGGGATATGTCAAAGTATGGTTAAAAGTGAGAACAGTGTTCCTTTTCTCCGTAGAAGCTTTACTTTGAAAGATAATCACGATCATTTGAAAGTCAGGGAATTTCATGAAATGCTTTTGTGAGAAACGCACATGTGTTACTCTGAAATGAGAAGCGTCTGTTTGGGATATGTCAAAGTATGGTTAAAAGTGAGAACAGTGTTCCTTTTCTCCGTAGAAGCTTTACTTTGAAAGATAATCACGATCATTTGAAAGTCAGTGAATTTCATGAAATGCTTTTGTGAGAAACGCACATGTGTTACTCTGAAATGAGAAGCGTCTGTTTGGGATATGTCAAAGTATGGTTGTAAAAAGTGAGAACAGTGTTCCTTTTCTCCGTAGAAGCTTTACTTTGAAAGATAATCACGATCATTTGAAAGTCAGTGAATTTCATGAAATGCTTTTGTGAGAAACGCACATGTGTTACTCTGAAATGAGAAGCGTCTGTTTGGGATATGTCAAAGTATGGTTAAAAGTGAGAACAGTGTTCCTTTTCTTCGTAGAAGCTTTACTTTGAAAGATAATCACGATCATTTGAAAGTGAGTGAATTTCATGAAATGCTTTTTGTGAGAAACGCACATGTGTTACTCTGAAATGAGAAGCGTCTGTTTGGGATATGTCAAAGTATGGTTAAAAGTGAGAACAGTGTTCCTTTCTCCGTAGAAGCTTTACTTTGAAAGATAATCACGATCATTTGAAAGTCAGTGAATTTCATGAAATGCTTTTGTGAGAAACGCACATGTGTTACTCTGAAATGAGAAGCGCCTGTTTGGGATATGTCAAAGTATGGTTAAAAGTGAGAACAGTGTCCTTTTCTCTCTGTAGAAGCTTTACTTTGAAAGATAATCACGATCATTTGAAAGTCCAAAAGTGAATTTCATGAAATGCTTTTGTGAGAAACGCACATGTGTTACTCTGAAATGAGAAGCGCTCTGTTTGGGATATGTCAAAGTATGGTTAAAAGTGAGAACAGTGTTCCTTTTCTCCGTAGAAGCTTTTACTTTGAAAGATAATCACGATCATTTGAAAGTCAGTGAATTTCATGAAATGCTTTTTGTGAGAAACGCACATGTGTTACTCTGAAATGAGAAGCCGTCTGTTTGGGATATGTCAAAGTATGGTTAAAAGTGAGAACAGTGTTCCTTTTCTCTGTAGAAGCTTTACTTTGAAAGATAATCACGATCATTTGAAAGTCAGTGAATTTTATGAAATGCTTTGTGTGAGAAACGCACAGACATGTAACTCTGAAAATGAGAAGCGCCTGTTTGGGATATGTCAAAGTATGGTTAAAAGTGAGAACAGTGTTCCTTTTCTCTCTGTAGAAGCTTTACTTTGAAAGATAATCACGATCATTTGAAAGTCAGTGAATTTCATGAAATGCTTTTGTGAGAAACGCACATGTGTTACTCTGAAATGAGAAGCGTCTGTTTGGGATATGTCAAAGTATGGTTAAAAGTGAGAACAGTGTTCCTTTTCTCCGTAGAAGCTTTACTTTGAAAGATAATCACGATCATTTGAAAGTCAGTGAATTTCATGAAATGCTTTTGTGAGAAACGCACATGTGTTACTCTGAAATGAGAGGCGTCTGTTTGGGATATGTCAAAGTATGGTTAAAAGTGAGAACAGTGTTCCTTTTCTCTGTAGAAGCTTTACTTTGAAAGATAATCACGATCATTTGAAAGTCAGTGAATTTCATGAAATGCTTTTGTGAGAAACGCACATGTGTTACTCTGAAATGAGAAGCGTCTGTTTGGGATATGTCAAAGTATGGTTAAAAGTGAGAACAGTGTTCCTTTTCTCCGTAGAAGCTTTACTTTGAAAGATAATCACGATCATTTGAAAGCCAGTGAATTTCATGAAATGCTTTTGTGAGAAACGCACATGTGTTACTCTGAAATGAGAAGCGTCTGTTTGGGATATGTCAAAGTATGGTTAAAAGTGAGAACAGTGTTCCTTTTCTCCGTAGAAGCTTTACTTTGAAAGATAATCACGATCATTTGAAAGTCAGTGAATTCCATGAAATGCTTTTGTGAGAAACGCACATGTGTTACTCTGAAATGAGAAGCGCTCTGTTTGGGATATGTCAAAGTATGAATAGTAAGGAGAACAGTGTTCCTTTTCTCTGTAGAAGCTTTTACTTTGAAAGATAATCACGATCATTTGAAAGTCAGTGAATTTCATGAAATGCTTTTGTGAGAAACGCACATGTGTTACTCTGAAAATGAGAAGCGGCCTGTTTGGGATATGTCAAAGTATGGTTAAAAGTGAGAACAGTGTTCCTTTCTCTCTGTAGAAGCTTTACTTTGAAAAGATAATCACGATCATTTGAAAGTCAGTGAATTTCATGAAATGCTTTTGTGAGAAACGCACATGTGTTACTCTGAAATGAGAAGCCTCTGTTTGGGATATGTCAAAGTATGGTTGGTTAAAAGGGAGGAAGAACAGTGTTTCCTTTTCTCCGTAGAAGCTTTACTTTTGAAAGATAATCACGACCATTTGAAAGTCAGTGAATTTCATGAAATGCTTTTGTGAGAAACGCACATGTGTTACTCTGGAAATGAGAAGCGGCCTGTTTGGGATATGTCAAAGTATGGTTAAAAGTGAGAACAGTGTTCTTTTCTTCGTAGAAGCTTTACTTTGAAAGATAATCACGATCATTTGAAAGTCAGTGAATTTCATGAAATGCTTTTGTGAGAAACGCGAAATGTGTTACTTTGAAATGAGAAGCGCCTGTTTGGGATATGTCAAAGTATTGGTTAAAAGTGTGAGAACAGTGTTCCTTTTCTCCGTAGAAGCTTTACTTTGAAAGATAATCACGATCATTTGAAAGTCAGTGAATTTCATGAAATGCTTTTGTGAGAAACGCACATGTGTTACTTTGAAATGAGAAGCGCCTCGTTTGGGATATGTCAAAGTATGGTTAAAAGTGAGAACAGTGTTCCTTTTCTCCGTAAGAAGCTTTACTTTGAAAGATAATCACGATCATTTGAAAGTCAGTGAATTTCATGAAATGCTTTTTGTGAGAAACGCACATGTGTTACTCTGAAATGAGGAAGCGCCTGTTTGGGATATGTCAAAGTATGGTTAAAAGTGAGAACAGTGTTCCTTTTCTCTGTAGTTTGACTTACTTGAAAGATAATCACGATCATTTGAAAGTCAGTGAATTTCATGAAATGCTTTTGTGAGAAACGCACATGTGTTACCTCTGAAATGAGAAGCGTCCTGTTTGGGATATGTCAAAGTATGTGGTTAGAAATGAGAACAGTGTTCCTTTTCTCCGTAGAAGCTTTACTTTGAAAGATAATCACGATCATTTGAAAGTCAGTGAATTTCATGAAATGCTTTTGTGAGAAACGCAACATGTGTTACTCTGAAATGAGAAGCGTCTGTTTGGGATATGTCAAAGTATGGTTAAAAAGTGAGAACAGTGTTCCTTTTCTCCGTAGAAGCTTTACTTTGAAAGATAATCACGATCATTTGAAAGTCAGTGAATTTCATGAAATGCTTTTGGTGAGAAACGCACATGTGTTACTCTGAAATGAGAAGCGTCTGTTTGGGATATGTCAAAGTATGGTTGGAAAAGTGAGAACAGTGTTCCTTTTCTCCGTAGAAGCTTTACTTTGAAAGATAATCACGATCATTTGAAAGTCAGTGAATTTCATGAAATGCTTTTGTGAGAAAAACGCACATGTGTTACTCTGAAATGAGAAGCTGCCTGTTTGGGATATGTCAAAGTATGGTTAAAAGTGAGAACAGTGTTCCCTTTTCTCTGTAGAAGCTTTACTTTGAAAGATAATCACGATCATTTGAAAGTCAGTGAATTTCATGAAATGCCTTTTGTGAGAAACGCACATGTGTTACTCTGAAATGAGAAGCGTCTGTTTGGGATATGTCAAAGTATGGTTAAAAGTGAGAACAGTGTTCCTTTTCTCTGTAGAAGCTTTACTTTGAAAGATAATCACGATCATTTGAAAGTCAGTGAATTTCATGAAATGCTTTTGTGAGAAACGCACATGTGTTACTCTGAAATGAGAAGCGTCTGTTTGGGATATGTCAAAGTATGGTTAAAAGTGAGAACAGTGTTCCCTTTCTCTGTAGAAGCTTTACTTTGAAAGATAATCACGATCATTTGAAAGTCAGTAAATTTCATGAAATGCTTTTGTGAGAAACGCACATGTGTTACTCTGAAATGAGAAGCGTCTGTTTGGGATATGTCAAAGTATGGTTAAAAGTGAGAACAGTGTTCCTTTTCTCCGTAGAAGCTTTACTTTGAAAGATAATCACGATCATTTGAAAGTCAGTGAATTTCATGAAATGCTTTTGTGAGAAACGCACATGTGTTACTCTGAAATGAGAAGCGTCTGTTTGGGATATGTCAAAGTATGGTTAAAGAAAGTGAGAACAGTGTTCCTTTTCTCTGTAGAAGCTTTACTTTGAAAGATAATCACGATCATTTGAAAGTCAGTAGAATTTCATGAAATGCTTTTGTGAGAAGAAACACGCATGTGTTACTCTGAAATGAGAGACGCCTGTTTGGGATATGTCAAAGTATGGTTAAAAGTGAGAACAGTGTTCCTTTTCTCAGAAGAACTTCTTTGAAAGATAATCACGATCATTTGAAAGTCAGTGAATTTCATGAAATGCTTTTGTGAGAAACGCACATGTGTTACTCTGAAATGAGAAGCGTCTGTTTGGGATATGTCAAAGTATGGTTAAAAGTGAGAACAGTGTTCCTTTCTCTCTGTAGAAGCTTTACTTTGAAAGATAATCACGATCATTTGAAAGTCAGTGAATTTCATGAAATGCTTTTGTGAGAAACGCACATGTGTTACTCTGAAATGAGAAGCGTCTGTTTGGGATATGTCAAAGTATGGTTAAAAGTGAGAACAGTGTTCCTTTCTCTGTAGAAGCTTTACTTTGAAAGATAATCACGATCATTTGAAAGTCAGTGAATTTCATGAAATGCTTTTGTGAGAAAGCACATGTGTTACTCTGAAATGAGAAGCGTCTGTTTGGGATATGTCAAAGTATGGTTAAAAGTGAGAACAGTGTTCCTTTCTCTGTAGAAGCTTTACTTTGAAAGATAATCACGATCATTTGAAAGTCAGTGAATTTCATGAAATGCTTTTGTGAGAAACGCACATGTGTTACTCCTGAAATGAGAAGCGCCTGTTTGGGATATGTCAAAGTATGGTTAAAAGTGAGAACAGTGTTCCTTTTCTCTGTAGAAGCTTTACTTTGAAAGATAATCACGATCATTTGAAAGTCAGTGAATTTCATGAAATGCTTTTGTGAGAAACGCACATGTGTTACCTCTGAAATGAGAAGCGCCTGTTTGGGATATGTCAAAGTATGGTTAAAAGTGAGAACAGTGTTCCTTTTCTCTGTAGAAGCTTTACTTTGAAAGATAATCACGATCATTTGAAAGTCAGTGAATTTCCATGAAATGCTTTTGTGAGAAACGCACATGTGTTACTCTGAAATGAGAAGCGTCTGTTTGGGATATGTCAAAGTATGGTTAAAAGTGAGAACAGTGTTCCTTTTCTCTGTAGAAGCTTTACTTTGAAAGATAATCACGATCATTTGAAAGTCAGTGAATTTCATGAAATGCTTTTGTGAGAAACGCACATGTGTTACTCTGAAATGAGAAGCGTCTGTTTGGGATATGTCAAAGTATGGTTAAAAGTGAGAACAGTGTTCCTTTTCTCTGTAGAAGCTTTACTTTGAAAGATAATCACGATCATTTGAAAGTCAGTGAATTTCATGAAATGCTTTTGTGAGAGAAACGCACATGTGTTACTTCCTGAAATGAGAAGCGTCTGTTTGGGATATGTCAAAGTATGGTTAAAAGTGAGAACAGTGTTCCTTTTCTCTGTAGAAGCTTTACTTTGAAAGATAATCACGATCATTTGAAAGTCAGTGAATTTCATGAAATGCTTTTGTGAGAAACGCACATGTGTTACTCTGAAATGAGAAGCGTCTGTTTGGGATATGTCAAAGTATGGTTAAAAGTGAGAACAGTGTTCCTTTTCTCCGTAGAAGCTTTACTTTGAAAGATAATCACGATCATTTGAAAGTCAGTGAATTTCATGAAATGCTTTTGTGAGAAACGCATGTGTTACTCTGAAATGAGAAGCGCCTGTTTGGGATATGTCAAAGTATGGTTAAAAGTGAGAACAGTGTTCCTTTTCTCTCGTAGAAGCTTTACTTTGAAAGATAATCACGATCATTTGAAAGTCAGTGAATTTCATGAAATGCTTTTGTGAGAAACGCACATGTGTTACTCTGAAATGAGAAGCGCCTGTTTGGGATATGTCAAAGTATGGTTAAAAGTGAGAACAGTGTTCCTTTTCTCTGTAGAAGCTTTACTTTGAAAGATAATCACGATCATTTGAAAGTCAGTGAATTTCATGAAATGCTTTTGTGAGAAACGCACATGTGTTACTCTGAAATGAGAAGCGTCTGTTTGGGATATGTCAAAGTATGGTTAAAAGTGAGAACAGTGTTCCTTTTCTCTGTAGAAGCTTTACTTTGAAAGATAATCACGATCATTTGAAAGTCAGTGAATTTCATGAAATGCTTTTGTGAGAAACGCACATGTGTTACTCTGAAATGAGAAGCGTCTGTTTGGGATATGTCAAAGTATGGTTAAAGGTGAGAACAGTGTTCCTTTTCTCTGTAGAAGCTTTACTTTGAAAGATAATCACGATCATTTGAAAGTCAGTGAATTTCATGAAATGCTTTTGTGAGAAACGCACATGTGTTACTTCCTGAAATGAGAAGCGCCTGTTTGGGATATGTCAAAGTATGGTTAAAAGTGAGAACAGTGTTCCTTTCTCTGTAGAAGCTTTACTTTGAAAGATAATCACGATCATTTGAAAGTCAGTGAATTTCATGAAATGCTTTTGTGAGAAACGCACATGTGTTACTCTGAAATGAGAAGCGTCTGTTTGGGATATGTCAAAGTATGGTTAAAAGTGAGAACAGTGTTCCTTTTCTCCGTAGAAGCTTTACTTTGAAAGATAATCACGATCATTTGAAAGTCAGTGAATTTCATGAAATGCTTTTGTGAGAAACGCACATGTGTTACTCTGAAATGAGAAGCGCTCTGTTTGGGATATGTCAAAGTATGGTTAAAAGTGAGAACAGTGTTCCTTTTCTCTCTGTAGAAGCTTTACTTTGAAAGATAATCACGATCATTTGAAAGTCAGTGAATTTCATGAAATGCTTTTGTGAGAAACGCACATGTGTTACTCTGAAATGAGAAGCCTGTCTGTTTGGGATATGTCAAAGTATGGTATATTTGAAAGTGTCATGAAATGTTTTGTGAGAAACGACAGTGTTCCTTTGAAATGCCTGTTTGGGTGGTGGTTAAGTAGAAGCTTTACTTTGAAAGATAATCACGATCATTTGAAAGTCAGTGAATTTCATGAAATGCTTTTGTGAGAAACGCACATGTGTTACTTCCTGAAATGAGAAGCGTCTGTTTGGGATATGTCAAAGTATGGTTAAAAGTGAGAACAGTGTTCCTTTTCTCCGTAGAAGCTTTACTTTGAAAGATAATCACGATCATTTGAAAGTCAGTGAATTTCATGAAATGCTTTTGTGAGAAACGCACATGTGTTACTCTGAAATGAGAAGCGTCTGTTTGGGATATGTCAAAGTATGGTTAAAAGTGAGAACAGTGTTCCTTTTCTCCGTAGAAGCTTTACTTTGAAAGATAATCACGATCATTTGAAAGTCAGTGAATTTCATGAAATGCTTTTTGTGAGAAACGCACATGTGTTACTCTGAAATGAGAAGGGCTCTGTTTGGGATATGTCAAAGTATGGTTAAAAGTGAGAACAGTGTTCCTTTTCTCCGTAGAAGCTTTACTTTGAAAGATAATCACGATCATTTGAAAGTCAGTGAATTTCATGAAATGCTTTTGTGAGAAACGCACATGTGTTACTCTGAAATGAGAAGCGCCTGTTTGGGATATGTCAAAGTATGGTTAAAAGTGAGAACAGTGTTCCCTTTCTCCGTAGAAGCTTTACTTTGAAAGATAATCACGATCATTTGAAAGTCAGTGAATTTCATGAAATGCTTTTGTGAGAAACGCACATGTGTTACTCTGAAATGAGAAGCGTCTGTTTGGGATATGTCAAAGTATGGTTAAAAAGTGAGAACAGTGTTCCTTTCTCCGTAGAAGCTTTACTTTGAAAGATAATCACGATCATTTGAAAGTCAGTGAATTTCATGAAATGCTTTTGTGAGAAACGCACATGTGTTACTCTGAAATGAGAAGCGCCTGTTTGGGATATGTCAAAGTATGGTTAAAAGTGAGAACAGTGTTCCTTTTCTCCGTAGAAGCTTTACTTTGAAAGATAATCACGATCATTTGAAAGTCAGTGAATTTCATGAAATGCTTTTGTGAGAAACGCACATGTGTTACCTGAAATGAGAAGCGTCTGTTTGGGATATGTCAAAGTATGGTTAAAAGTGAGAACAGTGTTCCCTTTCTCTTAGAAGCTTTACTTTGAAAGATAATCACGATCATTTGAAAGTCAGTGAATTTCATGAAATGCTTTTGTGAGAAACGCACATGTGTTACTCTGAAATGAGAAGCGTCTGTTTGGGATATGTCAAAGTATGGTTAAAAGTGAGAACAGTGTTCCTTTCTCCGTAGAAGCTTTACTTTGAAAGATAATCACGATCATTTGAAAGTCAGTGAATTTCATGAAATGCTTTTGTGAGAAACGCACATGTGTTACTCTGAAATGAGAAGCGTCTGTTTGGGATATGTCAAAGTATGGTTAAAAGTGAGAACAGTGTTCCCTTTTCTCCGTAGAAGCTTTTACTTTGAAAGATAATCACGATCATTTGAAAGTCAGTGAATTTCATGAAATGCTTTTGTGAGAAACGCACATGTGTTACTCTGAAATGAGAAGCGCTCTGTTTGGGATATGTCAAAGTATGGTTAAAAGTGAGAACAGTGTTCCTTTTCTCCGTAGAAGCTTTACTTTGAAAGATAATCACGATCATTTGAAAGTCAGTGAATTTCATGAAATGCTTTTGTGAGAAACGCACATGTGTGTTACTCTGAAATGGAGAAGCGTCCTGTTTGGGATATGTCAAAGTATGGTTAAAAGTGAGAACAGTGTTCCTTTTCTCCGTAGAAGCTTTACTTTGAAAGATAATCACGATCATTTGAAAGTCAGTGAATTTCATGAAATGCTTTTTTGTGAGAAACGCATAGTGTGTAACTCTGAAATGAGAAGCGTCTGTTTGGGATATGTCAAAGTATGGTTAAAAAGTGAGAACAGTGTTCCTTTTCTCCGTAGAAGCTTTACTTTGAAAGATAATCACGATCATTTGAAAGTCAGTGAATTTCATGAAATGCTTTTGTGAGAAACGCACATGTGTTACTCTGAAATGAGAAGCGTCTGTTTGGGATATGTCAAAGTATGGTTAAAAGTGAGAACAGTGTTCCTT
>CADCXT010002264.1:0-36659 GCA_902806775.1 Microtus agrestis
CCTCAGTCTGCTCTTTTGATGATGAAGCTTATTCCAGGCCTTCTTGGCTGCTGTACTGATCTGGACATAAGCTACCATATCATAGTCTAACTGCTGATTTGCTCCCGTATAGGGCCCTTCACCTGCCAGCATCTCATGTGAAATAGGAATTTGCTGAGCCCTGTTTCTCTCAGCTGTGGCCTGACACTGCTCTGTAAATTCAGTTTTCCACAATAGATAATCTCCTCCTGACAGGCAAGCTTTGGCTATCTGTTTCCAATCCGCTGGTGGCAGAGCTTCTAAAGCTATATTTTCCACCAGTGTCTGTGTAAAGGATGCCGTGGCACCGTATTGAGCACAAGCAGTTTTTAATTCTTTGAGTAACTTAAATGATATAGGAGTATGTACTCTAAACACATTTCTTTGCGCATCTCTCTGCTCCATAACTGGGAACAATTGAAATCCTTGCACCTCTTCGCCTCTGCTAACGGCTTCTCTGATACAAGCTTGTAGAGGCGATTCACTGCTATCATTATGCCTCTGCTTTACCTTCGGTGTACTCTGAGCCGAGGGTGGATCTAAACCCACCATTGCTGTAGGAAGGCTATCGTTCCTCTGACAAGAATCCTGTATCTGCATAGCTTCTAATCTGCGCGATAGCGAGGTTACCATTCTTCTCAGGCCTTTTATTTCTCTCTGAACTCTGTCCTCGTGTTCCTGCCTCTCGGCGTTGCTGTTCGCTAGAGAGAGGGATGAGAACTCCCTTTCAAGGCCTGAATCATTAGTCTCCGGTCTCTGGTAACTGCTCTGTTCTGAAAGAGTATCTAGCAACTCCTCAGGTGGAGGGGATGGAACTGCCTCCTGTTGATCAGGATCTGAGTTCAACCTCTCCTGTATCAGCATCCAAAAATAAGGCGTATCCTCAGGGATGCTTTCTGGCCCATAACTACAATAATGTTGTTGGATTCTCATTCCTACTTCTCTCCATACAGCTGTGTTTACGGTCCTACGCTGTGAAAACCGAGGGCATATCTCATCTATGAATTCTAAAAATTCCTGTATCTGATACTGCTGTACCCTCTCTCCTCTGTCTTTTAAAGTATTGTCAATTAACTGCATGACCATTCGATTGCTTTCTCCTTGTCCCATATTTCTATATTTACCAGTTCTACTCCCGATATTACAATCCCGTTTCGTTATCTAAGAGCACTTTACTCACGCATCCACCGATTTTTTTCTCGTGGATTCCTCACGTCTGGCCACGTCTTCCTTGCTTTTTGGGGAACGCAGATCAGCCTGGTGTTCTCCTCCGTGCTTTGTCCGGTTTCCCTCCAGGATCCAGCCACCAGCATTCACCGTCTCTCTCATGTTGTCCCTTCTCCGGGGTCGTGGAGTTCGGCCGTCAGCACCGCGTTCCTTTTTCTTACTTCTTCCTCTGGCCTTCGTCTTGGGGTTCCGTGGTCAGCTCCAGTTGTCTTTAATCTTGGGGTTCAGTGGTCAGCTCCAGTTGTCTTTAATCTCGTGGTTCAGTGGTCAGCCACACGTTGTGGCGCCATTATGTCAGAGCCCGTGTGGGTCCAACACAGATTCTCTAACTAGACTGGAACGGAGTCGCGAGGAATAATCAGACACAACTTAGACTGTCCAGGAATCTATTAATTTCTTCTAACTTTTTGTTTGTCTTTTCTTCCATTTCTTTAAGGAAAATTTTCACTTGTTGTTTAAGGGTCTCCATCATTTTCATAAGTCTCCGTTTATATCAATGCTTCTACTTCTACTGGGTTAGGGTATTCAAGTCTTCCTGTTGTGTGTCTGCTGGATTCTTGTTTTATCATATTGCTTTTCAGGTTGTTTTGGGAATTCTTGCATTGGCGTCTGCCCATCTTTCCTTCAAATGATACCCGGAGAGTCTTGGCATCTTGGTCTAATCTTTGCTGTGACTGACTGTGTACTTGGGAGTTTTTCTTGGTCTGCCCTCTCTTAGGAACCTTCAGTGCTGGGGTTGGCTCTCAGATCCCCTCTGCCCTGAAGCAGGTTGTGATGGTGGATCTAAGGACTCCACAGATGAAAAGGAGTGAAATCATTTGTTAGGGTTATATACATACTCAGCCGGATGGTCCCAGGGAGCAGAGACCAGGCTGAGTTGGGTTATCCAAGACCCCCCCGCACATGGAAAGAAGTGCTTCGGGGCAAGATGGAATGGGGTAAGTATAGAAAGCCAGTAGCTGGGAATACGCCCCACTGGATGGCCAGAAAAGTTTAGGGAATTGGAGAGGATCTAGACTCTGTTCTCTGAGACCGTCTGGCTGGGGGGCCACTTGCTCATCACTCTGGATCTCCTCAGTACCAACAATTCCTTTTCTTTTTAATGTTTTCCTGCTTTTGCATTGTTTTATTTTAGTGGGTTGTAAATTTTAGCAAAATATATATAAACACTTTAGAACAATTTTTCCTTTGAAATTATTATTTTAGATACTTTCTCATCATTGTATCCTAAGTGGATCATAATAAATTAGTGATTAAATCTGTGTTCCCAATACTGCATCAGTGTCATATTAAGAAAAGAAGTAAAATTACTTTCATTTGAAGTTACTTCTTCAAGATCACGAAAAGGTTTGAATTCTTTGCTTCATGTGCCCTGTGTCTTTTGCCCTTTTTTCATTCTCCTGCATGACTGTGAATCTGTGTCTTTCTGAATGGTGTCTTGTGAAACTGTGTGTCTCTCTCTGTGTATTTCTGTCTATACGTATATATGCCTATTGCACGAACTGTGTGAGTTGTGTTTGTTTGTATGTGTTTGTGTATATAACCCTAACAAATGATTTCACTCTCTATTGAACTGCATAGAAAACATATCATGAGGAATGAATATGATACTTTACAAATCAAAATTGAGTTTTTAAGGGTTTATGCTGCTAACTTCAGCTGATCCCACCTAACCCAGATAACATTTTTTTAACTAATCAATAATGATAAATTGTTGTGTTTCACCTTTATGATTGATTTTTTGGAACTTACTTTTATTAAAATTATATTCTATATTTGACCATATAATCGTTTCTCTGTTTTAAATGATAACAGTTTAAATTATATTCATTACTTATAAAGGTTGCAATGAATGTAAGGATAATTTCCTTAAAAAATTGGGGGTAATCTATTGTTTTACTAATATTTTTATTACTTTTAAAAATAATGATTAAAATAATATTTATTTTGAAATTATTTTAAAAATTGATGTCTTCTCATCATGGTGGGCCCTAGACATAAGGTGCTTCAGGACTACCACAAGAAAATGCTAAGCACAAGGAAATTGAGGACCATTGTAAGGAGCTAAGGGAACAATTAAAAGAATTTACCAAGCAGTAGGAAATATCTAAAAATTATCTGAAGGCAGTACAATGTATTGGGCAGATTGTGGTTGAACTGCTTATAAACAATTGACAGACAAAAAATTCACTGTCAATGGGACAAATGGACCAAAATATATCATAGGTTATTTTCATCAGATTGAAAGTAAGCTGAGGCCAGACACAGGACTAGCTTTGGATATGACTATACTAAGCATATTGAAGTATTTGCAAATGGGTGGATACTTTGGTTTACATGTCTCATGAGGACACTGGAAATGTTTCTTGTTCTGAGATTTGAGGGAATTTAGAGAAGATTCAGAAGTTAAGAAAGTAATAGAATTTCCTCTTACAAACAGATTTTTTCCCCACTTGTTGGAATAATACCTCCAAAACGCTGTTTGATATATAGACTACCAGGCCGTGTGAAGGCACTTCTGGCATGAGTTGCTACTATCCACCCGGACTGAAACTTCTTTTTGTTTATTGATTATTATGGAGCTCTAAATTCTCTCTTTCATTCCATGCCTCTACCCTCCCCTTCATATCCTTCCCAAGGTCCACAAACTCCCAAATTACTCAGGAGATCTTGTCTTTTCATAATTCCCATATACATTAGATCTATGTGTGTCTCTCTTAGGGTCCTAATTGGTGTCTAACGTCCCTGGGATAGTGATTTGTAGGCTGGTTTTCTTTGCATTGTGTTTAAAAACCACTTATGAGGGAGTACATGTGATAATTGTCTTTCTGTATCTGGATTACCTCACTCAAATTGATGTTTTCTAGCTCCATCCATTTGCTTGCAAAAATCAAGATGTAACTTTTTTCTGCTGTGTAGTACTCCATTGTGTAAATGTATCACATTTTTCTTATCCATTCTTCAGTTGAGGGACATTTATTTTTTTCCATGTTCTGACTATGACAAACAATGCTGTTCTGAACATATTTGAGCACATGTCCTTGTGGCATGAAAGAGCATCCTTTGGATATATACTAAAAAATTGTATTATTGTGTCTTGAGGAGGGTTGTTTTCTAGTTTTCTGAGAAATTGCCACACTGACATCCAAAGGCTAGTGAGGTTATATTTAGGAAGTGCTTTTCTATACCTCTGTGTTCAAGTGTGCTTTCCATTTTCTCTCCTATAGGGTTCAGTGTGGCTGGCTTTATGTTGAGGTCTTTGATCCATTTGGACTTGAGTTTTGTGCATGATGATAGATATGGATCTATTTTTATTCTTCTACATTTAGATATACATTTATGCCAGGACCATTTGTTAAATTTGTTTCTTTTTTCCATTTGATATTTTTTGCTTCTTTGTCAAAAATCAGGTATTGGAAGTTTAGTGGACTAATATCCAGGTCATTGATTTTGTTTCATTGGTCTGACTATCTGTTTTTATGCCAGTACTAAGCTTTTTTCAGTATTGTAGCTCTGTACTAGAGTTTGAAGTCAGGGAGTGTGATGCCTCCAGATGTTCTTTTATTGTGCAGGATCATTTTGGCTATTCTGGGTTCTTTGCTTTTCCATATGAATTTGAGTACCATTCTTTCAAGGTCTTTGAAGAATTTTGCTGGTATTTTGATGTGCATTGCATTGAATCTGTAGATTGTTTTTGGTAGGATTGACATTTTTACTATGTTAATTCTGACTATCCAAAAACATGGGATATCTTCCCACTTACTAGTGTCCTCTTCAATTTCTTTCTTCAAAGACTTAAAGTTATTGTCATACAAGTCGTCCACCTGTTTGGTTAGAGTTTGTCTGAGATATTTTATGCTATTTGTGGCTATTGTGAAGGGTGATGTTTCTCTGATTTCTTTCTAAGCTCTTTTATCATCTATGTACAGGAGGGCTCATGATTTTTTTATTTAATATTGTATCCTGATACATTACTGAAAGTGTTTATGATTTTTAAAAGTTGCTTGGGAGAATTTTGAGGGACACTTATTTAAGCTATCATATCATCAGCAAATAGTCAGAGGATGACTTCTTGTTTCTGATTTGTATCCCTTTGCTTTTCTTTTGGTGTCTTAATACTCTAGCTAGGACCTCAAGAACTATATTGAATAGAAATGGAGAGAGTGGACAACCTTGTCTTGTTCCTGATTTCAGTGGGATCACTGGGAGTCTCTCTCCATTTAGTTTGATGTTGGCCATTGGCTTGCTGTATATTGCCTTTATTATGTTTAGGTATGGTCCTTGTATGCCTGCTCTCTCCAAGACTTTTATCATGAAAGTATCCTATATTTTGTCAAATGCTTTTTCCTCGTCTAATGAGATGATCATATTTTTTTTCATTTTTCAGTTTGTTTATATGGAAGATTACATTGGCAGATTTCCAAATGTTGAACTATCCCTGCATCTCTGGGATGAAGCCAATTTGATCATGCTGATGATGGTTCTGATGTGTTCTTGGATTCGATTTGCCAGTATTTTATTTATTATTTTAGCATCAATATTCATGAGTGAGATTGGTCTATAATTATCTTTCTTAGTAATATATTTCTGTGGTTTGGGTATCAGAGTAATTGTAGCCTCATAAAAAAGGGGTTGGCAATGTGGCTTTTGTTTATATTTTGTGGAATAATTTGAGGATTATTGGTATTATTTCTTCTTTGAAAATCTTGTATAATTCTTTTTTGGTTTGGAGATTTTTGATGACTATTTCTATTTATTCAGCAGTTAAAGGTCTGTTTAATTTGCTAATCTGGTCTTGATTTAAGCTTGGTAAGTGATATTTATCCAGAACATTGTTCATTTCCTTTGTTTTCCAATGTTGTGGAGTACAGGTTTTTGAAATATGACCCGATTATTCTTTGTATTTCCTCTGTGTCTGTTGTTATATGCCCCTTTTCATTTCTGATTTTGTTAATTTGGATACTCTCTGCCTTTTGGTTAGTTTGGTAAAGGTTTGTCTATTTTGATGACTTTCTCGAACAACCAACTCTTTGTCTCATTGATTCTTTGTATTGTGTTCTTTGTTTCTATTTTGTTGATTTCAGCTCTCAATTTGATTACATCCTGCTGTCCAGTTTTCTTGGGATAGTTTGCTTCTTTCTCTTCTAAAGTTTTCAAATGTTCTGTTAATTTACCAGTGTGGGCTTTTTCCAGCTTCTTTATGTAGGCATTTAGTGCTATGAGCTTCCCTCTTAACACTGCTTTCTTTGTGTCCCATAAATTTGGGTATGTTGTGTGGTCATTTTCATTGAATTTTAGGAAGTCTTTAATTTCTCCTTTTATTTCTTCCTTGACCCACTGATGATTCAGGTGAGCCTTGTTTAATTTCCATGTGTTTGTGGGCTTTCTGGAATTTGTATTTTTGTTGATTTCTAGTTTTAAACCATGGAGATCTGATAAGACACATGGAGTTATTTCATTTTGTTTGTATTTGTTGAGGTTTTTTTTCTCACAGAGTATGTGCTAAATTTTTAAGAATGTTCCACGAGGTGCTGAGAAGAAGGTATATTCTTTATCTTTGGATGAAATGTTCTATAGATGACTATTAAGTCCATTTGAGTCATAACATCTGCTAGTTCCCTTATTTCTTTGTTCAGTTTTTGCTTGATTAGCCTGTCAAGTGATGAGAGTAGAGCGTTGAAGTCTCCCACTATTAGTGTGTCAGGTTTAATGTATGATTTAAGCTTTAGAAGTGTTTCTTTTACATATGAGGGTGCCCTTTTATTTGGGGCATAGATGTTCACTATTGAGATTTTCTCGATTTTTCTTGTGACTAATATGAAACGTCCTTCTTTGTCTCTTTGATTTATTTTAGCTTGATATTAGGATAGCTTCATCTGCTTGTTTCTTAGGTCCATTTGATTGGTATATTTTCCCCAACTATTTACTCTAAGATAATGTCTGTCATTGAGGTTGAGGTGAGTTTCTTGTATGTAGAAGAAGGATGGATTTTGTTTTGTATCCAATATGTTATACTGTTCTTTTTTATAGGTAAGTTGTGTTAATTTATATTAAAAGATATTAATGACCAGTAATTGATATTTGTTCTTGTTTTAGTTTTCATTGTTGTTGATGCTAATTTGCATGTTTTTCCCTTCTTTGGGATTTGGACTGCAACTTCTTATTGGTTGTATCTAGTTCTATTGGTGAATGTGTTCATGTGGTTAGATAAATATTTAATTGTGGCAGGGACTGCCAGTCATGCATCATTTTTATAGATAAAATACATGCTATTTGTGGCTTTCAAATTTCTGAGGATACATAGGCTGACAGAGAGCTTCAGAATAATTTAATAGAGTTACTAAATCAAATTGATGGATTTGATAATCTGCATAGAGTTAAAATGGTCATGGCTACAAATATACCAGATACACATGATTCTGCTTTGTTGTGTTCAGGAATATTAGACAGAAATATCTATATCTATCTATGATTAGATATATTGAAAATCTTTGCAGGCCCTATTACAAAGCATGGTGAAATATGTTATGAAGCAATTGTAAAGCTTTCAGATGTCTTTAAAGGGACAGACATGAGAAATATTTGTACTGAAACAGATATGATTGCCATTCCTGTGGATCATAATTTTGTAGTTCTGGAAGAATTCATAAAAGCAGTCATAAAAGTGGTTGACTCTAAGAAGCTAGAGTTCAAAGTCAATTACAAACTTGTGTTTATTACCAATTTTTTTGGTGACTGCATTGCAGATAGTGGCTTAATGTAAAAATAACAATAAAATTAGAAAAACAATTAAAAATATTTATTTTATCATACCAACTTACTTAATATTTATTTAAAGATATATCTAATTGGTAAAAACAAATCATTGTGACTCCTTTTTATAATTTTTTTCTAAAAAAATGTGTTTACAATGATAGGTATTTTAAATTTGAGAGAGATAGAAACTTTCACCCCAAAGTTACCTAGTGTACATTTTCTTTTTTAAGTTCAATTTAAATTTGTTTCATTTTTATTATTTATAACTCTTATCCATTTTGTATTATTATGACACTATCTTTCACACAACTTATATTATGCATGCTAATTATTTCCCTTTATTAAAAGATTTAATTTGGGATATCTTAGTATTTAGTTTTATTACGTAAGATAATTTCTTAATGTCCCTTGCAGTTAGTGAATATTAGTCTGAAATAAATTGATTGATAAGTAACCATGTGTAAAAATAATATTCTTGTTAATGTTAGATTTTGTGTCATATATTTTTTCATAAAATCAAGACTTCTCTCTATCTGGCCTTATCACTTCCTCTCTCTGCCCAGCTATATCACTTTCAGTCTGTCTGTATAGACCTCCAAACTGCTATTGCTAACTAATGGCTATCCTCTCTCTGATCTTTAGGCAAGCTTTATTTTTAGAATATATATATATATATGCACAAATTACATTCATAAGATTATATAAAGAAAAAGACGAAGTTGAGAGGGATATAAGAAAGTAGGAAGTAAGACCAGGAGGAGTTAACAAAAAGAATTATTCCTGGTAAGTATTATCTAAATACCTTTAATGTGCTGGGTTGTGGTGATCCACACTTTTAATTCCAATACCCTGGAGGCTGTAATCATTGGCCTTTTTGAGTTCAAGGTAAACCTGTTCTAGAAAGCTCATTACAGGAGAGCCAGCATTTTATAGGCAAATCCTTTCTCAAACAAACAAGAAAACCAAAAGAATAATGTACATATGAAATTATCAAATAAATAAATTATATTTAAGAATACTTTACTGCTTTAAGATACTATAAAAATTTCTGTGATAGATCCAATAAAGCAAGCTAGAATTTAGCTGGAATTTTTTTTTATTTATTGATGAGCTTTGCCAGTGATAGAATGTCCTATTCAGTGTGCCGAGTGAGAAAAGGCTTTACTGGTTGTCTTAGTTAGAGTTACATTGGTATGATAACATACCATGTCCAAAAGATAGTTGGGTAGGAAAATGTTTATTTTGCTTAAACTGCCACACCATAGAAGACCGCTGAAGGAAATAAGGCAGGAACTCAAACAGGGCTGGTGCCTGGAGACAGAAGTTAATGAAGACACAAGGAAGGGGAGCCACTTACTGATTTGCTCATTATAGCTTCCTTAGTCTGCATAAAACAAAAGACCATCTACCCTGGAATGGTACTACCAACAATAGTTTGGCTAGTCCCTCATGAATTTTTTGTTGAGATAATCCCCAATCAGGCTTGCCCCCAGCCTGATCTTATGAGGAATTTTATGAATTGATGTATCCTTTTCTCCAATGACTCTCGCTAGTGTTTTCTATAACTAGACAACTCAACTGACCCCTTTTCAGCTTGACAAACACATCACTGTTAACTTACAACTTTAACTTACAACTTTCTTGTGTTCATCTTCAAGATCTCTTGTTACATCATAATGTAAAATACTTTACAATTTTAAAATGTTTCACAGCCTTACAAATTCAAGCACTTTAAAAGTTGTCAAAATGTTTCTTGTACCTTTTAAAATCAAACATCTTTATATAACTCCAAACTCATTTAAAAAAATGTTTAAAGACTCTTAACTTTGGACTTCTATAATATCAAAAACAAATTACTTTTTTATATTAAGAAGAAAGAAGCAGAGCACAGCCTCAATTTCAACAAAGCAAAACTAAATGATAACATTGTAAATACTACAATGTCCAATACAGTATTTTGAATTTACTCATGATATCCTGAACTCCTCCAAGAAACTTGGAGTGCTTTATAGGTTCTACCATATGAAGCACACAGAGTTAGTTTTCCAGGCTTCATTCTTGCATTGATGTTGTTCTTGGTCACCCTGTAGTACTGGTGTCTCAAAGAGACTGATGTTTTCTATTGCTACTAGGTTGCATTTTCACAAATAGCCTACTGGCATCTCTTTGCGGTGGCAAGTCTCAACTTCTCTTCATGAACTATTTAATTCTTGGCTTTCATTTGCTAGTAAGACTATATCTTCAGCAATTTACTCTCCTGGCTTTTAACAGAACCTAACTTCTGCTGCTTTCCATGGTCCCTTCCTGACTTCAAAAACAGTACCATCTGGGTGACAGTTATTACTAAGTCCACCTGCCAGCCCAAGGTACAACCTTGTCTGCCTCTATAACATAGCTTCTCCATACTATTAGGACACATTTCACAGATTTCATGTCACTGATGCTAGTCTTTTCTTCATCATTCCCGATTTCTCAATTTCACCTTGCCAGCATAAATTATGCTTATAAATCAAAGATTTCACATCAATGTTGCTGGTATCTTGTGAAACAAGGCAGACCTTTTAGCCCCAGCTAATGAAAACCACAGAAACTCTTTAAAGAATAATTTATTCTTTCTTATACAATATACCTTAATCACAGCATCCTTTCATCTCTCCTTCCAGTAACTTTACATCTCCACACTCCCTAAAATCCACTTCTCCATTTCCAAGCAGAAAGGGCAGGCTTTCTGGTGATATCAACCAAACTTTACAAAATAAAATTCAATAAAATATGTCAACACTTTCAAATAAAGGCTGGATGAAGCAACCCAATAAGAGGAAAACTTACCCCATGAGCAAGCAAATATATCAGTGACGGTTCAATTCCTAACATTAGCAGTCCAATAAAAACTCTAAGCAAAAAATCCACAACACATATGCAGAAGAGGTGGTGGATATCAATAAAGGTTCTATTGAATACTATGGGCCATGTTATTGTTGAGTCCTTGAACAATTTGGCTTCTTCAATCATTTTGCCCCTCTTCTAAAGCATTCCCCTGAACCCCAACTAATATTTGGCTGTGGGAATTTTTTTGCTTCCTTCAGCTGCTGGCAGAAAACTCTCTGATGACAATTGGGCTAGGTACCTATGAGTACAGCAGAATATCATTAGGAAAATTTTGATTGACTGTTTTTGTCAGTTGTGTTTGGTATACCCTAAGTCTCTGAGCCATATGATATCACAATCTTGACCATCTAGGTAGTGTAGTTTGTGACCTCCCTCTCATTGTGTGGCCCTCAGTTTACAGAAGTCATCGGCTGGCCATTCCCATGAGCTCTAATGTGTGCTGAGTTAATGGTGGCTTATGGCTCATGGCTGTGGGTCACAAATTTTGTGGTCAGATTGTTGTTTTATTGTCAATAATGAGAGTCTAGGCTGATTAATGAAAATGGGGTGTTCAGGCTCCATATCCTCTATTACTAGGTCTCCTTTCTAGGCTCAACCTCATAGGTTCCAGGAAGTTTCCACTGAACAATGTTTCCATATCGCACCTAAATGCCCACATTTTCCAGTCATCTCTCACCATACTTATACCCTCCACCCTTTCCTTCACAACCTGTTTTTTTACTGTTTCTGTCCTCACATACTTCCTGTATACACACAAAATCTTTTGTATTTCCCCTTCCTGAAGATATCTGTTTTTATCCCTTTACACCTCTTCTTTTTAACTTATTTCTCTGAATCAGTGGATTATAGTGTGATTACCCTTTTCCTAACAGCTAATACCTGCTTAAAAGTATTATATATCTTTTTATTACTTGGTCTCTTTTGCCTCATTCAGGATGATTTTGTTCTAGTCCTATTCATTTGCCTTCAAATTTCCTGGTGTCATTTTTTTTAAACAGCTGAGTAACAATTTCCTTGTGTACAATTTCTTCATCTAATCTTCTGTTGAAAGTCATCTAGGTTATTTCCAGTTACTGACTATTATGAATAAAGCTGTTATGAACACAGTTGGTAAATGTCCTTGTGGTAGGATAGGGTGTGTTTTGGGTATATGCTCAAGGGTGGTATAGCTTGTTCTTGAGGTTCATTAATTCAGTATTTTCTGATGAACCACCATATTGAATTCCAAAGTACCTGTATGATTGTGCACTTCCACCAGCAATGGAAGAGTGTTCTCTTTGTTCTGCATCCTTACCAGCATGAGCTTTAATTTTGTGTTGTTGAACTTAGTTATTCGGATAGTTGTAAGATGGAATATCAATGTAGTTTTGATGTGTAGTTCCCTGATGGCTAAAGATGTTGAACATTTCTTTAAGTGTTTCTAAGTCTTTGCAGATTTGTCTAATGAGAATTTGTTATTTTTCTGCCAAATTTTTAAAATTTGGATTATTTTGTTTGATGATATTCAGTTTTCTGAGTTCTACAGAATCTTTTTTTCTTTTTTTATTGAAAGAAAGAAAAAAAAGAAATTCCCACCTCCTCCCAGCCTCCCATTTCCCTCCCCCTCCTCCCACTCTTCTCCTCCTCCCCCCACTCCTCTCCCCCTCCCTGTCCAGTCCGAAGAGCAGTCAGGGTTCCCTGCCCTATGGAAAGTCCAAGGTCCTTGCCCCTCCATCCAGGTCTAGGAAGGTGAACCTCCAATCTGGCTGGGCTCCCCCAAAGCCAGAACATGAAGTAGGATCAAAACCCTGTGCCATTGTCTTTGGCTTCTCATCAGCCCTCATTGTCCGCCATGTTCAAAGAGTCGGGTTTTATCCCATGATTTTTCAATCACAGTCTAGCTGGCCTTGGTGAGCTCCCACTAGATCAGCCCCACTGTCTCAGTGGGTGGGTGCTCATGTTCTCCCTCCTTCTGCTCCCCATTGGGACCTACAGAATCTTATTTTAATTTTAAAAATATACAATGGCACATATTTTTAAATAAGTCTCAAAGTGTAATTTCACAACCAAGTCCTCTATCATCAGAATTTTTCTGAACACCAAGCTTAGAACCCAAAATCACTTTTCTTACCCTAAGTCCTTTCACAATGCTCCTAAAACAAGCTTGATAAGGTTTGTCACAGCAATATACCACCATCCTGATGACAATGTCTGTCCTGGTTAAAGTTACTATTGCTATGATGAAAGATTATGATCAAAAGCAATTTGGGGAAAAAGGATTTATTTGGCATAAATTTCCATATTATAGTTCATCATTGAGGGAAGTCAAACAGTGACTCAAACTAGGCTGGAACCTAGGCAGGACATGATGCAGAAGTCATGAATGGGTGGTACCTACTGGCTTTCACATCATGACTTGTTTAGCTCACTTTCTTATGTAACCAAAAATGACTGGCTCATTGGTAGTACAACCAACTATAATCTTGGCCTTGCTTATGAATTACTAATTAAGAAAATGTCTTGCAAGCAGATTTTTGGAGGTTTTTTTTTTCAAGTGAAGCTTCATGCTCTCCAATGACTCTATCTCTATCTTGTGTCATATTAACAGGCAGTGTAATACTATTACCAAGTTGTGAAATCTAAAAACATCATAACAATCTTTATTACCATTATTCTCTACCTGTGCAATAGTATCACAAATATTATTGGAGGTGGTTAATTTAAATGCTGCAATTGGAATATAGGTATACTTCATTGCATGGAACCCATTACTGGTTCACACATCTATGAACTAGGTTAATGAATCATGTGTGTGTCTGTATGTGCTGGTCAAAGGTACAATTGGCAATCTTAGTACTATTCTTTTAATGAAATTTTCACAGTATCATAATGACTTCTATAAACCTATTTTATGCCAATAAACAAATATTATTCTCAATTTTAATTACAAAAGTTTCTCTTTTCATTGAACAACAATGAATAAAAATTCATTGCTAACCAAAGATGTTGATATGTTACTCTTGAGGGTTCAATCCTAGACAACACATTTATATAATTTCCTTTAAGAATCAGAAAAAAATTGTGAAAGACAGAGTGGCAAGTGTGTGAAAGCTGAAAGATAGGTGAGGGGTTGAAAATATCATCCTATGCTTTCCCAAAATGTTTTGATCATGAATTCTGAATAACTTGGGTAACCTGAACTATATCCATTATAAGAATGGTTCATAAATTATCTGTAATAGAAAAGAGGGGGCTTTCAAATCTTTCCCTTTTCCCTCTAAGCTGTTAGCTTGTGATAGGTTCTTTGAGAGGAGGAAGCACTGTTTTCAGTAATGTACCTACTCTTCAGTACCTCTGTTGCAACAAATATTCCAAACTCTATGTTCCACAAACAGACCTGGTTAATCTCAGTGGGAAAAAAAAACAAATAAATATAAATGTGAAAAATAGATTTGCAGGATAGAGACTAGAAATTATGTTTTAGAGATGGGAAAGGATGGATGTTATAGTGTTCAATATGCCTTATGAACATCTGTGAAACTGTGAAAGAATAAATTTAATTATTGTTCAGAACATTTTTGAGGGATCATTAATTCAGAATTGTCCATAACATTCACACATTAATGATCCAATCATTCCCAAAAGGGAGCTCATAAGCCAAATCTGGCCACAATACTTTCCCAGGATTATACTACTCTAGGAGTCTTTGCTGCCTAGTGGGATGAGCCAGCATCAAAATTATGCTTGAATAAAGGGAAGAGGAGTGCTCACAGATGTTAAGAGATAGAGCTCTGATGATATGTGTGGAACACTTAGATACACAGTGATGCTTGCCGCAGATGGTGCTCTCTTCATTTGCATGAAACAACCAATTCATTTCTTTCTCAAGACATTTGAACTGGTGTTCTGTCACCTATTCAGAAAACTTTCATTATTGCTGAATTCATGCTATTTTGAAAAACATGTATTCTAAGCAGTGTTCCAATGTACAAAATGATATTAAATGACAGGAAGGTTAATGGAAAGAGACAAGATTTTAAACACAAAACATATGGTTAATTTTTACTGATGTACTTATTAGATGTGTGACTTTGAATGCAGCATATTCTATCATGAATATTACCTGGAATACCCTCAGTAAAAATATGGTATCGATTATGTTTACTACTAAGAGTTATTTCTTTAACTGTATAAAATTAAAAAAAAAACAAACTTATTTCTCTAGACATGGAGAAAATACAGAGAATGATCAGGACACACTTCAAAAGCCTTTACTCCAAAAAATTGGAAAACATGAAGGAAATGGATAACTTTCTGGATAAATATTACTTACCAAAATTAAATCAAGACCAGATAATCAAATAAAACAGACCTATAATTGCTGAAGAAATAGAAAAAGCCGTCAAAAGTCTCCCAAACAAATAAAGTCCCAAACCAGATGGTTTCATCTCAGAATTATACAAGATTTTCAAAGAAGAAATAATACCAATACTCCTCAAATTATTCCACACAATAGAAACAGAAAGAACATTGTTTAACTCTTTTTATAAGGCTACAATTACCCTGATAACCAACCAACAGAAAGACATTACTAAGAAAGAGAATTACATATCAATCTCACTAATGAATATTGGTGCAAAAATACTAAATAAATACTGGCAAGTTGAATCCAAGAATATATCAGAACCATTATGCACCATGATCAAGTTGGCTTCATACCAGAGATGCAAAGATGTTTCAAAATATGAAAATCTGTCGACATAATCCACCATATAAACAAACTAAAAAATAAAGACCACATGTTCGTCTCATTAGATGCCAGAAAAGCTTTTGAAAAAATACAACATCCCTTCATGATAAAGATCATGGAGAGAGCAGAGATACAAGGATCATACATAAACATAATAAAGGCAATATACAGCAAGCCAACAGCCAACATCAAATTAAATGGAGAGAAACTCCCAGCAATCCCACTAAAATCAGGAATAATAAAAGATTGTCTACTCTCTCCATATGTATTCAATATAGTTCTTGAGGGCCTAGCTAGAGCAATAAGACATCAAAAGGAGAGAAAGTGGATACAAATCAGAAAAAGAGAAGTCATTCTCTTACTATTTGCTGATGATATAGTTTACATAAGCAACCCCAAAAATTCTAACAAGGAATTTCTACAACTCAAAAAAAAAAAACTTTTAGTAATGTAACAGTATACAAGATTAACTCAAAAAAATCTCTAGCTCTCATGTACACAGATAATTATAGGTCTGGGAAAGAAATCACGGAAACATCACCCTTCACAATAGCCACAAATAGTATAAAATATCTCAGAGTAACTCTAACCAAACAAGTGGAAGACTTGTGTGACAAGAACTTTAAATCTTTGAGAAAAATACTGAAGAAGAAACCAGAAAGTGGAAAGATCTCCCATGCTGTTGGTTAATCTGAATTAACATATTAAAAATGGCAATTTTATCAAAAGCAATCTATAGATTCAATACAATGTCCATCAAAATCCCAGCGGAAATCTTCCCAGGCTTCGAAAGAACAGTACTCAACTTCATATGGAAAGCAAAAAACCTAGGATAGCCGAAACAATCCTGTACAATAAAAGAACTTCTGAAGGCATCAATGTCCCTGACTTCAAACTCTACAACAGAGCTACAGTACTGAAAACAGCCTGTTATTGGCATAAGAACAGACAGGAGGACTAATGGAACCAAATAGATTAGATTTTAATCCACAAACTTTTGAACACCTGATTTTTGACAAAGAAGCAAAAAATATCAAATGAAAAAGAGAAAGCATATTTAATAAATGGTGCTGACATAACAGGATATCAACATGTAGAAGAATAAAAATAGACCTATATCTATCACCATTCACAAAATTCAAATCCAAATGGATCAAAGACCTCAACATACAGCCAGCCACACCGAACCTTATAGAAAAGAAAGTAAGAAGTACACTTGAACACATTGGCACAGGAAAACACTTCATAAATATAAAGAACATCAAAAGAACAAGTAATCCAATAATAAAATCAAGTACAGATCTAAGCAGAGAACTCTTTTTTTTTTTTTTTTTTTTTTTTAGTTAATAGTGTGTTTATTCTTGGAAAATGTAAAATGACTGCAACTTTGAGCAGGAGGGAAGGCACAGCTTTGTCTAAGCAGAGAACTCTTAATAGAGGAATATAAAGTGTCTGGAAGACACTTAAGGAAATGTCCAACATCCTTAGTCATTAGAGAAATGCAAATCAAAAGAACTCTGAGATTCCATCTTGCACCTGTAAGAATGGCCAAGATCAAAAACACTCATGGCAACTTATGCTGGAGAGGTTGTGGGAAAAAGGTTGCTGGTGGGAATGAAAGCTGGTACATTCCCTTTGGATGTTAGGGTTATGATTTCTCAGAAAATTAGGAAACAATCTTCCGCAAGACCCATTCATACTGCTTTTGTGGGCTACGGGTTCTAGCTACTCCGCTGCCCTCTCCGCTGCTGCCCTTGCTCCCCATGCTCTCCGCCTGCATCCTGCTAGCCACCATCACCGACCAGCAGCTGAGGGTGTCTCCCCTGAAGTGACTCAACCTGTCCGAGGAGGAGAACATGCCCCCGAGTCTCAGCGGGACCCGCAACCTGGCAAGCAAGGCTGCCAGGAAAATCTTCTTGGACCCGGCTGAACCAGAAAGTAAAGAATCTACTAAGCCCAGCGTTGAGGATGAGCCCTTACTGAGAGAAAATCCCCGCCGCTTCCTTGTCTTTCCTATCGAGTGCCATGATATCTGGCAGAGTACAAGAAAGCCGAGGCCTCCTTCTGGATGGCTGAGGAGGTGGACCTCTCCAAGGATATTCAACACTGGGAAGCGCTGAAACCCGAGGAGAGACATTTTATATCCCACGTCCTGGCTTTCTTTGTGGCGAGTGATGGATTAGTCAATGAAAACCTGGTGGAGCGCTTTAGCCAAGAAGTTCAGGTTACAGAGGCCCGCTGTTTCTATGTCTTCCAAATTGCCACGGAAAACATACATTCTGAAATGTACAGTCTCTTTATTGACACTTACATTAAAGATTCCAAAGAGAGGGAATATCTCTTCAATGCTATTGAGACAATGCCTTGTGTGAAAAAGAAGGCTGACTGGGCCCTGCATTGGATTGGGGACAAAGATGCTACCTATGGAGAACGAGTTGTGGCCTTTGCTGCTGTATAAGGGATCTTCTTCTCTGGCTCTTTGTGTCAATATTCTGGCAGAGATGATGGTTTACACTGTGACTTTGCCTGCCTGATGTTCAGGCACCTGGTACACAAGCCGTCGGAGCAAAGAGTACAAGAAACATAATGAACACAGTGAAGATAGAGCAAGAGTTTCTCACGGAGGCCCTGCCTATGAAGCTCATCAGAATGAACTGCACCCTGATGAAGCAGTACATAGAATTCGTGGTGGACAGGATTATGCTGGAGCTGGGGTTCAGCAACATTTTCAAAGTAGAAAATCCGTTTGACTTCATGGAAAATATTTCACTACAAGGGAAGACAAACTTCTTTGAGAAGCAAGTGGGCGAGTGTCAGAGGATGGGGGTGATGTCAAATTCAGCAGAGAATTCTTTTATCTTAGATACTGACTTCTGAGTAAACTGCCTGCTCTTTGCTGATTATTGTTCTCCCCTTGTCACAAAACATCAGCAAAAGCAATCAATTTGCTACACCATGAATTGTCATTGAATTTGTTAACCGGTATCTAAAAACTGGGTAGCTACCTCAGTTGGTCCCTTTTTGCTAGTTGTGTCACTAGAAGAAGGAAGGATTTTAAAGGTACTCGGATTATTAGGGGAGATTCTGCCCTTGGCTTCTGGGAGTAGTGTGATAGCCTTTGGCCCCAAGCACCAACAGACCCAGGCTCTATGAGAGGTGATCCTCCAGCAAGCAGGATTTAACATTTGTTGCCACAAGACTGTTTAAAAGATGTCAGCCTCATTCACCACTTCCCACGGACTCTAGCATTTACTTAAGTTCATAAATAAAACTAGCACTTTGCACACAAACATAGTACTGTCAAGGGGGAAGCCTTCTTTATTTGGTTTCTACATCAAGCACTAAGTAGTGTTTTGTAAGAAGAGCGTTGCCAAGCTTAATTCTTCAGTGAATTAATTGAGATGCTTCATCAGCGTTGAAGTCAGTCCTGTGAAATCTAGGCATTAGCCTGCTGGTGCTAATCATGTACAGGGTGTCTTGTGAGACCCCATAGATTAGAGTATCTCTGCTTCACAGAACCTCCAACTTTGAGTCACTAGAGACTTTGGCATTATTTGGTACACTTGCTGGCTAGCCCAGGCCCACTCGTCATTTGTGAAAAGCAGTATTTTTTTTCAAATTATTCTTTGCCCCATTTCTAGTTAGTGCAGAGTCTTGAAAAGGCTTTGTAGATAGGATTTCCAGTGGTAGCTCATGCACCAGTCTTGATTTTTGTCAGTGGTAAAGCCAGGGCTGAAGTCAGCTTTCCTAAAAGATGCAGATTTTTGAGTGTGTAAACAGATACTATTGAAATTTGATCCACTTATTAACCCTGACTAGGCCTAGAACTTGCTGTGCAGACTAGGTCAGCCTCTTAAACTTACCTCTGTCTCCCAAACACTGGCATTAGGGTGTGTCCACAATGCCCGGCTTTACCTGGAAAATTTCTACTGTACACCTGAAACTGTACTGTGTGGGCTGTTAATGTGTGTTCAGTTCAGATTGCAGGCTGAAATGTAGACAGTAGATGCACCTAACAGCCAGTGTGAATTAATCTGTTCTGTGCATTGATCTCTTTTCATGTTTTTGGAACAAAATCCAGAATCCACCTAGTGAGTTTGAGGCTAGTTAGGTGTAGTGATAGGAGTGGCAGGGCTGCATGCCCAGCACCCCAGCTGCCTGTTAGCTTATGCCTCAAAATAATTACATAAATACTGTATTCTTTTAAACACTACTTGGCCCATTGTATCTAGCCTCTTCTCGGCTAACTCTCGCACCTGGACTAGCCCATTTCTAATAATCTTTGTAGCACCACAAGGTGCGCTTATCAGGAAGATTCTAGCCTACGTCCATCCTGGATTTGGAGCTTCACCGTGTGTGCCTCAGAGAGCAGAGCTATCACGTCTACCCGGGAGAGGGGAGCATGGCATCTCTGAGCTCACTTCCTCTTCCTCCCAGCATTCTGTTCTGTTTACTCCTCCCACCTATGTTTTAACCTATCAGGGCCAAGCAGTTTCTTTATTGTTCCACCAATGAAATCAACAGATTGATATATGACACTCCCACATCAGTTAGAGGTACAAACGTGAAGCTGTCTTAAAACCCAAAACAATGAAAGCAAGCATATTGGTTGCCTGGAGTAATTCACATTGGTCTCTGGCCTCATTGCTAGCTGATGCTATTGTGTTTCAGCAGTTTGACCCCTGATTTTTCTTCAGTGTATATTTCCATATTTCTGTAATATGAGATCCTTTGTACCTTTTAAATTATTGTCACTGAAAATTAATAAACTGAAGTCTTAATTGCATGACAAAAAGATTCTGCTTTTGTGTATATTTCCAAAAGAGGCTCAATTGGGCCTCAAGGACATGTGCTCAGCTATGTTCATAGCAATATTATTTGTTAAAGACAGGACCTAGAAAAAACCTAAGTATCCCTTAACCAAAGAATGAATATGGAAAATGTGGTACATTTACACAATTGAGTACAATACAGCAGAAAAAGACAACCAATCAACCAAACAAACAAACAAACAAAATGACATTTTGAATTTTGCAGGAAAATGGATGCAGCTAGAAAACATCATTTTGAGTAAGATAACCCAGCCACAGAAAAACAATTATCACATGTACTTACTCATACGTGCTTTTAAAACATAAAACAAAGAAAACCAGCCCACAAATTACTATCCTAGAGAACCCAAATAACAATGAGTACTCTAAAAGAGATATACATAGATCTGTTCTATGTGGGAAGTTGAAAATGATAAGATCTGAGAAAATTGGGAGCATGGGGACCTTGGGAGAGTGTTAAACAGGGGGGAAAGGCAGAGAGGGGAGCAGAGAAAAATGTAGAGCTCAATATAAATCAATAAAAAAGAAAATGACAAAGCATTTTGGAAAAAGGGCCATTCCTATGCTATGCCTATGAATCTATGTTCACAATGGTTCTTATATAACATCCAACTTTTACATATTCTACATGTGCTTTCACTACTATAATGCATATTATCTTGCAGGTACATTCTTTAAGTTAAAATCCTGAATATCCGTAAAAACAAAAACAAAATCAAGTAGTTAAATGTAAGTAAATATAAGTAAATGTAAGTTAAATATAAGTAAAGCAAGTAATGTCCTCTGGCTATATGATAAAATATAGATCACTTCTTTAAAATATAAAAACGACAATATAAGACAACAAATGACAAGGCATTGAAAAATTAAAATGCAAAAACATGGGCTAGCAATATGTCATAGTAACTAAGTCACATGCCAGTAATATGACTATCTGAAGTCAATCTCTAAGACCAGCATGTTAAAATGAGAGAAAGGACTCCTCTACATATATACAATGACACAAATAATCAGCCACACTCAAATGAATAAAAATAAATGCAAAAATAGAACATAACACAAAATAATGTATATGTACAAGTCAAACAAAAGTACTATGTTGCTTGAAAATGTACAGGTGAAGCAAGAGAAATCTAATGATTTTCTACTCAATTCTCATTACTTACGTTAGAGAAAGAAATCCTAGACATTGTTTTTTTAAAATACTTATATACATTTCTACTTAACAAATCTCCAAAATCTTCCTTATGATTAGCAATGAAGCCAATATACTTAGTGATAATTGTCTTTCCGTTATTGTTATGAATTTTTACATATTCCATGTAAACATAACTAACTCAAAATATAACTGATCAAGTTTCAATAGATATCTAAGAGGTTAAATTGATTAAATAATAGTGAAATAATGTTAAGCAATTCATGAATGGAAAAGTCTATATTTCTATTCCTAATAACTTTTATGTCTTTTGTTTCTGTTTACAGTTGAGTACTGCACATATATAGTTATGGATACTCATAGTCATACCTAAAATGAAGGGACACTCTTCTTTTGGTTTCTAGAGCTTTTTCTGAGCACTCAAATAAACAAATTGCATCTGAAAACTTACACAACAAAATTTAAAAATTATAAACATCTTATTTACTTGATAAGGGTTGAAATATATAAATGTATACATATAATATTTACTTATTTTTATGTGTTGTAGCATGATTAATAACAAAAGTCAGACACATATATTGGGGTTCAATCTGAAGACAAGAAAAGCAAAGCAGCCCACCTCTGGTTCTTACCTCAACCTCAGGCAAAAATGATTTTATTCTGCCTCCAGAAATCTCAGAATGAGATTTAACACTGTTTCCTCCCATCTTATATTTCTCTCTTGGGCTTGGATTTAAGGCATGCACCCCTGGGATTAAAGGCATGTATCAGTGTGTTTCTAGGACAAACTAGTGTGGCTACTGTGATTTAAGGTGTATGTTACCAAAGCCTGGTCTATAAGGTAAAAAAGTGGAGTTGATTTATTTTCTGATCTTAAGGCAAGCTTTATTTATTAAAATACAAATGAAATGCTACCACAGTTTATAAGCATTTTAACAACATCTATGTTTGTTCCACCACATGCCTTCTTGGTATCCCTAGAAGGCAGAACAAGTAAAATATCCCCTTAATGGAAGTTATAGACAATTGTGAGCCACCCTGTGGATATATGTGATTAAAACCAGGCCCTTCATAAGAGCAGTTAGTACTCTTAAATATTGAGCAACCTCTTCATCCCTTGCATATAGCTTTGATTAACATTTAGCTGATCAATTATTTTGCTTAAGAAAAATGCAGCAAAGGTTATAGCATATCATCTACATATACTCCTTACCTGTTTAATTATTCTTATCATCATTAATCGTGGTATTGTTGAATAGAGTATTGGATACACAATGATGGTTACTATTAACTATACTCCATTCTAGATTTGAATTTAATCATTTTCCTTTTCAGTTATGTATGTCTACTCATACCTTCTTAATAGTTTAGTGACACTGTAGTTGTCTTAATATATGGTGCCTTGTGATCATGAAGTTTAATAACTTTTTCAAACTCTGCAGACAATATAATCTGATGTTTCCATTTACTTGGCTACTAATGAATTGCATGAAATTATCAAAACATAGTTATTCTGAGATATTATCTGAGGATTAATTGTAGGGACCTTATTTCAGAATAAGCAGCTGGGGCTGAGCATCCTACAGCCATTTTTTTCTTTATTTTGTTTAATTGAGGCATTATGAAATGGTTTCTATCTGCTGCTACTTTTGGAAGGGTGGGACTTCAATTAACTGAACATATAAGGATAAATATGTATAATTCAGCTAAAAAAATTACATTTGCTTAAAAAGGTCATAGACGGGAACCCATGGATATTGCTTTCCTAAATAAGGAGGCAATTGATGGAGGAGATACTTTCATTGGTTAATAAAGAAACTGCCTTGGCCCATTTGATGAGTCAGCCCTTAGGTGGGTGGAGTAGACAGAATAGAATGCTGGGAAGAAGGGAAATGAGGTCAGAGACGCTATGAAGCAAGCCGCCAGGTCAGACATGCTGAATCTTTCCTGGTAAGACTGGTGCTACACAGATTACTAAATATGGGTTAGGCAAGATGAGTCATCACTCGTGGTGCTAAACACATTAATAGAAATGGGCCAAAGAGTGCTTAAATGAATACAAATTGTGTGTGGTTATTTAGGGTGTGAAGCTAGCTGTGCGGGAGCAGGACAGGATGAAAAGCAGGCCTGCCCGCAGCTCCTTCTACATGTAATAGTAGTTTCTATCTTAAAGATGATCAGCAGTCTTCTAATTGGACACAAGTACCATTCTATAGTGAGTGCCACTTCTTGTGGTGTAATGTTAATGTTCTTGGCTCTGAATTCAATAATCCAAGATTGTATTTCTGTTGACTGAAGTTTCTGACCTGCCTGGTCACGTAGCCTTTTCAGTCCCAAAGAAACACACAGAGGTCTACATAAATCATAAACTGGTTTTCATTTTAGCTCAGGCTTCTTATTAACTTTTACTTTCTACATTATCTCACAACTCTTGTCTGTGTTAACTAGGTGGCTTGATACCTTTTTCAGAAAGACATTCTCATCTTGCTTCTTCTGTATCTGGGTGATGACTGCACACTGAGCTTTGCTCTTCCCAGAATTCACCTCTTGTTGCTCTGCATCTACTTCCTGCCTGGTCACCCCACCTATACTTCTTGTCTGACTACTGGCTAATCAGTATTTTATTAAAATACAAGTGACAAATCTTTACAAACTACAAGAACATTGTCCCACAATGGTCATATCTCAGAGGAACCTATTCTCTGAGGAAGAGACTTGGTTAGTCATTCACATCAAATCAGATCATAAAACCCGTTATAAGCAGGATGTCCATGAATCATTCACCAATTTTGTGGACATGTTTCACTTATTAATCATTCTATAGTCAGGAATTTATGCTTGTTACTGTAAACCAAACATGTGCCTGGAGATAGATAATCTCCTCTTGCATTCTAAATGATATCTATCCATGGTATATATATATATATTTAAATGCATGTGTGTGTGTATTTGCATGTAGTGATTTTTAAAAAACAAGAGGTCATTAATTTGAGAGGAAAATGAGGAAATACCAGAGGAGGTTGAAATGATGCACACAAGATTCAGGTATAAATTTCTCAGAAAAATTTTAATAATTAAGTTTTGCAACAGCCAAAAATTGATTAACTTGTCAATTTTGAAGCAGTAAAATTGATATTATGTATTTAATTGATTTTATATTTTAAGAAAATTATTTGTTTGTATAACTATATGTTATTGAATGTTTTACTCTAGATATAAATATAGATATTTCACTACCCTAATAAGTTTCTTTTTAAACCTATCAAATGCTCAGATATAAGTTGAGATCAATTAAAAAATGAGTGCAATATAATATTTAAGAAGTCCACACTTTGGTCAAATTATCACTTTAAAACATTTATACTCATTAATAAAGTTTCATTGCATTTTATACTATTTTCCTTCCACAGTTCATTTTTACTGCTGCAAAAGTTAGAAAAATGAATATACATTATAATGGCTATAAACTGGCACATTAATGACTACATATTGGCATTTAAACTTCAAGCCTTTTCTTGTTCCTGATCTTAGTCTTTGGGTTTCTATTCACTTAGTCTGGTGTTGGCTATTGTCTTACTATATTATTCTGGGAGGTCCTTCCACTCCTCCAGCCTATAGTCGCTGAGATACCAGCCCCTTGGGGCATGGTCTCTCTCCCTTTAAAAAAGCGGCTACTTCCCTTCGTGTTCTCTTCGCTTCCTGCTCCATTTCTGGCGACTATACTCCTTCCTGATTGCATAGAGGGCTGTTGTCTGGGATGGTTATCTGTAAGTTTTTCCCCTTTAAATAAATACCACCCTATTAATCATAATTCCAAACTGGTGTGGCATTGTTTGTGACTAACGCCATCACTATATATTGCCTTTATTATGTTTAGATATGTTCCCTGCATCCCTAATCTCTTGAAGACCTTTACTCTGAAAGTGTGTTGGACTTTGGGAAAGGTTTTCTCCACATCCAATGACATGATTATTTGTTTTATTTTTTTCCAGTTTTTTTTAATATGGTGAATTACATTGACAAAATTTTTGTGCATTGAACCATCCCTGCTTCTCTGGGATGAAGCCTACTTGATCAGGGTGGATAATTTTCTGATGTGTTCTTGAATACAGTTTATCATTATTTTATTAAGTATTTTCCATTAATGTTCATGACGGAGATTGGTCTTTCATACATGCATCTTTGTGTGGTTTTGATACCAGCATAACTGTTGCCCCATATAAAGAGTTTGGTAATGTTCCCTTTGTTTATTTGTGTGAAACAATTTGAAGATTATTGGTATTAGTTGTTCTTTAAAATTCTGGAATAATTGAACACCAAAACCATATGGCCTTGGTCTTCTTTTTTTATTTCATTTTAATTTTTTCTTGGAAAATTTTGATGACTGCTTGTGTTTCCTTAGGTGTCATAAATCTATTTAGATTTTTTAAATCTGCTGTTGATTTAATATCAGTATTTAGTACCTATCCAGAAAACTGTCAATTTCCTAGGAACATTTATGATCACATTTTATTATTTATTAAAATGCCTTCTTTCAGAGTTTGGGAAAAAAGTTTTCATTTTGGAAATGACTTAGAAATAGAAAGATTAGCTTATTAATTCTATGACAACATCTACTTAATTGTAAGTTGTAATTGAATTGAATGTGCATTATTTTTTTCTAAAGTATGATTTACAGAACAGGGATCTTTCCAACACCTGCGTTCAGTATAATTGACACAGATTCAAACATCATACCATAGGAAGAAACTGCATGCTGAATTGTATATTGGTTTGAATATATCATGTTTGAAAGCAACACTTTCTTTTCTTCAGATCTTAGTAATTTATCTATCACAAGAAAAATAAGGTACATACTCTACATATACTTAAGAAGATAAATTTTCTTTTCAGTTACAGTTGTAGAAATCACAATCTAAGCCATGTGGCTAACATGGACAAGAAATATGGGTTAATATAAGTTATAAGAATTAGTTAATTAAAGATCCTGAGATACTGGGCCAATCAGTTTGTAATTGATATAGACCTTTGTGTATTTTCTTTGGGACTGAATGGCTACAGGGACCAAGTGGGACGGAAACTATGTCAACACATACCTTGAAAGTGAAAGCACAAAGGGAAACCAAAAGACAGAAATCAGCCTGCTAGTTCTGTAGTCTCCATAAATATAAATTAATTATATAATTAAATATATAATATTTATGAATATAATTAATATAATTATCTGTGAATCTAGAATTCAATGAAATAAAACTAGATAACTAATTGTGTGGATCCCATAGTCTTTCGCTGTCATCTTACCTGATGATCCCAGGTCTTCAGGCTAAGGTTGAGAGCTGTACTATCATATAAGCAAAGAGGGAATCAAATTATGTTACAAATTGTCTTATAATAGAGGAAAACACATTTCAAATAAAAATAATAATAGAAAGCAACAGGTAGGTATGTTGGACCAATAGTAACAAACCAATTTATCTTCATTTCTTTGTTTGATTTTTTTTTAGATTAGTGACATGACTATTAAGTGACAATGTGGATAATATTGGCTGTTTTCGCTTTATTTTATTTATTGTTGTGTTTTCTTTGTTGTTTGTGTGATATAAGTGATTACATAAGCATAAGATTTTATGTATAATGGGTTTTATTTTAAATTTTTATACATATATACCTTATATTTTACTCATGCTCATCACAGTTACTTTGGGTTCTTTCATTTTTCTAAGAAATATTCTAGCCAGGTGTGATGACAAAAGCATTGAAACCCAGCACTAAGGAGGAAGATGCAAGTGGGACTTAGTTATTACTCTTTATAAGTGGATTTAATTTTTGTTTTTGGAAAAGTTTTTGTCAATATCTCCCAAAAAGTTACTAAAAGCTCTTTGCCAGGGTTCAGTTTTTTTTCCCACCATTTGTCAATTTCATAATGATTAAAAGGTACCATAATTTCTGATGTGTCTATTCCTGCTAATTTATGAAATATCAATATTCTTTTAGAATTAACTTAAAGAACTTTTCCATATAAAGTATTAATTTTACTTATTTATGTGGTAAAAAGATTAATTATAAAATAATATCTCTCCTCTCCATTAAAATTCCTGGAGAAGAATGTTTTGAGGGTAAAATGCCCAGGATGCATTTAAAATTTGCATCCTCATGATCTACATGTGCCTTCTCTAATTTCTTTTCAATCAAAGCCAATTCTTTCCCAGGTTCAGAGGATAATTTTCTGGGGCTATTTAAGTCCTGACACCATCTAAAGGTTTAATTAAATTAAACGGGTCAATAGGACCTATCCCAATAAGTTCCATGGATGAGAAATATTCTTAACAACCTTTGGAAGTCATTAAGAGTCTGCAATTATTCTTTCCAAATTTGCACCTTTGGGGATATTAGTTTTTGTAAACTGATTTTATAGACTAAAAAGTTAATAGAATCTCCTCTTTATATTTTTTCAGGATCAATTTGCAATTCTCAGTTAGACAATTTTTTTTTTTACTTCTTCAAACATTATTCTGAAAGTGTCTACATTTGTATAAGATAGCAAAATTTCATCCATGTAATGGTAAACTATACATTCAGGAAATTGGTTATGTATCATTTCCAATGGCTGATTTTTAAAATATTGGCACAGGGTTGGGCTATTAACATTCCCTGTTGATAACATTCTATTCATGTCTTTTAGCATGTTGAGAAATTTTATAAGCAGACACTGTGAAAGTAAATGTCTCTGTCTCTCTTGGAAAGGCATAGTGAACAATAAAACAATTTTTAAATCAATAATTATAAGAGTCCACCCTTTAGACAATAAATAAGGAAAAGGAATCCCAGACTGTAGAGAGCTCGTTATCTGAATCTCCTTATTAACAGCCCTTAGATCTGTTACCATTCTCCATTTCCAGATTTTTTTTTTAAAGAACAAATACTGGTTTATTCAGTGGATTAGTTAATTCTTCAAAATGTTGAGCATCTGGTTGTTTCTGTATCAGCTGTTCTAAAGCCTGCAGTTTCTCTATTGTTAAAGGCTATTGCTTAACCCCTACAGGTTTGTCTGTCAACAATTTTAAAGGTGTGACTGTTGGAACCTTTGAAATATGAGCAGCTGTTGTACCCTGTACTTGTACAACCTGAATGATCATGACTATTTTTTTCATAAAAACTTCTAATAATTTTCTCAGATATATATTTTAATTTATGGTTTGTTTATAAGATTGGAGAGATGTTAACTTGATTATGCCATTGCTGTAACAAATTATGTCATTAAAACTTCATTGTTATGTTAGCTGAATATGGTTTTATTTCTTTCACTCTGTACTTCTGGTCCTATACATTCAACAAATCTCATGCTCTGGGATACCTGAGATAAAGTTCTGATAACTAAATCTAAGCATATACATACTAAAGAGGCCAATTTGGATGTCAAGATTCTTATGAAATTAATGTTACATTTGTACCTGTGTCTACAAGACCTTTAAATTTTTTTTTTTTTGGAAAAAAAAAAAATTTTTTTTTTTATAAAAAAAAAAAAAAAAAAAAAAAAAAAAAAAAAAAAAAAAAAAAAAAAAAAAAAAAAACAGCAAGATCCCCATGTGCAGATCTTCTCTGTGCCTGTGGCTATTTTATAAATTCATAACAATAGTATTAAGTGTACAATATAGCACAAATGCTAAAATCCCAGAGACAGATATTTGGGTTCAAACTGAAGATCAGAAAAGCAATTCATCCAAGCCACTAGAGAAGTCTTACATTTTCCAAGGCTGGGCCACTGCAGAATGAGTCCTGAGCCTCTCTCTTCTCTTGTTTTATATTCCCTTCTATTGCTGGGATTAAAGAATTGCAATATCACTGACTGACCTCTAGTGTTTTAGTTTTACCCTGTGATCTTCAGGCAAGCTTTATTTATAAAAATAAAATAAAATAAAATATTGTCGTAGGAAGTTTTACAGTCAGTAGTTACCCACTCATTGGGGCATGGACACTTATACTATATATGCTGATGTAGAGCATGCATCCTGTCTCTCTTTTCCATTTGAAGGATTCGGTTTCTGATCTCCATTCAAGCAGAGGATTCTGATATGTGAGTTTACACCTAAATAAATAACCATGTATTTCTCAATTCTGAACTAGTGTGTGTTTCTTTTAAGCACCCTTCTTCATTTGATGCCCACATGGATTTGGACTGCATGTCTATGGGATGGACGTCCTATGACCTAGGCAGTACATGGTCCAGACAGTCTCCCAACCATGCCCCCTTGGCTTTCTTTTACCTAAGCAGATTTTTTTTTGGTGAACCCGACCACAGGAGACCTTACTGCATGTGTCAACTTGGAAATTTCTGAAGCACATTCATGACTGCTGCATTCCCTGGGGTGGTATTTTGCAGTGTGGTGACTGTGCCGCTTCCAGTTTCTGCTCCCTGCATGTGAATTCTGGTTTTCTTGCTCTGTGTATGGAATTGATTTAATTGCTTTTAGTTAGTCAAACAAAGTTTATTTCTCAATATTTAGTAGCAAGGAGAAAAACAAAAGCGGCTCAGAAACTAAAGTAACACAGAACAATTACCGTCGCTAAGAGTTGCATTGCTTCTAGTTGCAACTCTGCAACTATGACATTTCCTGGACAATAAAGATTACAGTTTATCAATTTTACATAACAAGTAATTAATAAACCAATATGGCAGACTATATTAATATTGAAACTTTTTAGTAACTTTTTTGCTAATACAATGGATTGTATTTTTTTCTTATTTATTTATTTTTTTAATTTTTTTCCATTAACAGCTTTAATTGGGTGTGGGGCAATAGAACTATTCTTAGCACAATTATGGGTGTGGGGTTCCCTGCAGACTCCCCAGGATGATGGTTCCTGTAATGATTTTTAGGGGGAAACGGCTCCCAACAGATCCCCCTTTCTCTTATATAAAGGCAGGTAGTTATTACGTGGAGAGCACCAGTCAGAGTCAACCATGGTGTCAGATCTAAAGGAAAAGGGACTGAGATAAGGAGAGACCCTCCTCTCGAGTGGTGAAGCATTTTACCTCCTCCCCACCACTGCCTCCCATTTCCCTCCGCCTCCCCCATCAAGTCCCCCTCCCTCATCAGCCCGAAGAGCAATCAGGGATCCCTGCCCTGTGGGAAGTACAAGGACCACCCTCCTCCTTCCAGGTCTAGTAAGGTGAGCATCCAAACTGCCTAGGCTACCACAAAGCCATTATGTGCAGTGCAGTAGGATCAAAAACCCATTGCCATTGTGCTCAGTAGTCCTCATTATCCGCTATGTTCAGCGAGTCCGGTTTTATCCCATGCTTTTTCAGACCCAGGCCAGCTGGCCTTGGTGAGTTCTCGATAGAACATCCCCATTGTCTCAGTGTGTGGGTGCACCCCTTGCGGTCCTGAGTTCCTTGCTCGTGCTCTCTCTCCTTCTGCTCCTGATTTGGACCTTGAGATTTCAGTCCGGTGTTCCAATGTGCGTCTCTGTCTCTGTCTCCTTTCATCGCCTGATGAAGGTTAATATTCAGGAGGATGCCTATATATTTTTCTTTGTGTTCACCTTCTTATTTAGCTTCTCTAGGATCACAAATTATAGGCACAATGTCCTTTATTTATGGCTAGAAACCAAATATGAGTGAGTACATCCCATGTTCCTCTTTTTGGGTCTGGCTTACCTCACTCAGGATAGTGTTTTCTATTTCCGTCCATTTGCAATAAGGGATCGTCTGGGGGCATTACCATCCCTGACTTCAAACTCTACTACAGAGCTACAGTATTGAAAACAGCTTGGTATTGGCATAAAAACAGAGAAGTCGACCAATGGAATCAAATAGAAGACCCTGACTTTAACCCACAAACCTATGAACACCTGATTTTCAATAAAAGAGCTAAAAGTATACAATGGAAGAAAGAGAGCATCTTCAACAAACTGTGCTGGCAAAACTGAATGTCAATCTATAGAAGAATTAAAATAGATCCACATCTATTACCATGCACAAAACTCAAGTCCAAATGAATTAAAGACCTCAATATCAGTCCGAACACACTGAACCTGATAGAAGAGAAAGTGGGAAGTACTATACAACACATGGGCACAGGAGACCACTTCCTACGTATAACCCAGGCAGCACAGACATTAAGGGCATCACTGAATAATGGGACCTCTTGTTTACTATGGATTGTATTATGCGAGGCTTATATGGTTAGGCTGATGCTTCAATTTATTGGGTATTGGGACTCAGTTTTCTATTCCATATCCTATTATTTAGAAAGAACATGTCACGTTTAGGAATGATACAGTTTTACAGATTTATAATGAACAGCTATTTGACAGGATTAATACCATCAAAAATCAAAAGTTACCTGAAAAAATTAATACTATTATAATGATAACATTAATTCTACAGAAAAAATGAATTCATATCAAAAGGTAGGTACTAAGAAGTTATCTGAAAGCATTGATATGTTTGAATTCAGCAATAAAAATCATTAAAAACTTATGATACATTAGTAGATAAAATATCTCTCCAAAATGGCAATCTGCACATTATTCAAGTAATGTTCAAGGATGAGATGTTACTTTTAAATGAGAAACCTCAGACCTTCCAATCACATGTGCAGAATGAGGACCAGAGGCTAGGTACCTCAATGAAATAATAAATATAAATATAGGCCATGACATTCAGGGTTTACTAAAGAAAATAGTAAAAAAATGAAATAATTGAGGAAATTATTGGAGCTGATGAACAGGGAAAGAAGGCACAAAGACAGGATTCAATATCACCAGTATCTGTCAGAGATGACTTACGCAGGGTTTTAGCTTCCTACCCTGTAATCTACTCTTACAAAGCATCAAGTTCTAAAGTTCCAAAAGGATTCAAAGAAGGTAAATGAATACCTAAGTAATGAATGATCTAAAATAAATTAAGCAAGATGCTGTAATTTATGGCTTGCAATCTGCATTTGTTAGGTCTTTTAGCATTAAAATCAATGCCACATGACTGGATACAGTCAGTTTCAGAAGTCCTGGATGATGGACCTCAATTGATGTTTAAAATTTATTTCAGAGAAGTGGCAAAAATATTGGAACAAAAAGGAAAAGCAAAAGGCATTGAGACGTACCAAGATCAAATTCTTGGTGAAGGCACTTCTGCTGACCTAGAGGTTCAAGTTTTTTAAGATGAACAAATCTTGTCCTTATGTCACAAAGCAGCCTTAAATGCTTGGGGCAGGATTCAAGAATCAGGAAAATATATTGAATTATATACCAGGGTTAAACAGGGCCAGAGAGAATCCTTTAGTAATTTTTTTAGAAGTATTAACTAAGGCTGTACAAATAGAAGTAAGAGACACAGATGGTAGATGAGTACTTATTGAATCTCTGGCTTTTGAAAATGCCAACTTAGAAGGCAAAAAAGTACTTGGGCCTTTAAAGAATAGATCAGCACCTATGAACGAATGGATCCTGCATACAAAGAACATTGATGTAGTAATGAGGAGCAGGGGTGATATGTTCCCGCCTGGTTCCTGTCTGCCTGGCTAGCTTAGCCCCCGGAATAATTACACAGAAACTGTATTTATTTAAACACTGCCTGTCCCATGAGCTCTAGCCTTTTATTGGCCACCTCTCACTTCTGATTCAACCCATTTCTTATAATCTGTATGTCACCACAAGCTCATGGGTTACTGGGAAAGATTCAGCATGTCTGACCTGGCAGCTCCATGGCAGGTGGCTCTCTGCCTGCCTTCTTTCTCCCAGCATTCTGTTCTGTCTATTCTGCCTATCTAAGATGCTGTCCTATCAAAAGGACAATGCAGTCTCTTTATTTAACCAATGAAATCAGCACATAGAAAGAAGACCCTCCTACACTAAATTGAGACATTTGACTATAATACTGAATATTGGGTAACAGAAGCAATTTCCAAAGGAATGAGGAGACATCCAAATGCTAAATGTTTAAATTGTAGTAGAATAGGACATCTGAGAAAGGACTGTAGTTGTAGAAAACCAATGTTAGGAATAATACCTCCTCTGGGAATGGCAAAAATAGGAGGACTCAGCCTTCAGGTATATGTAGAAAGTGTAGCAAAGGCCAACCTTGGACTCATGAATGTAGATCAACAAAACACAAACAAGACAACCCAATACCATCTGGAAACTCCATGAGGGGCATCTCGCAGGCCCCTAAGCCAAAAGTGTCTCAGTCATTCCTAGTAATTGGGGAGGAAATGTCTCAGGAAAATTTAAGAAAATCCAAAGCCTTCTGTAAAATACCATACTATTCTATATGATGGAATAAACATGGAGAATAAGTCAAAAATTTCAATAGGAAATATGTAGTAATATGAGTGGCGGGGCTGCGTCCCCAGCACCCCGGCCGCCTGGCTAGCTTGTGCCCCAAAATAACAACACACAGACTTTATTCTTTTAAACACTGCTTGGCCCATTATATCTAGCCTCTTCTTGGCTAACTCTTGCACCTGGACTAGCCCATTTCTAATAATCTGTGTAGCCCACAAGGTGGTTTACCAGGGAAGATCTTAACCTACATCCATCCTGGGTCGGATCTTCATCGCGTGTGCCTCAGAGAGCAGAGCTATTGCTTCTGCCCGGGAGAGAGGAGCATGGCATCTCTGAGCTCACTTCCTCTTCCTCCCAGCATTATGTTCTGTTTACTCCTCCCAACTATGTTTTAACCTATGAGGCCAAGCAGTTTCTTTATTACCTAACCAATGACCTTCCTCCATCAGAAATAGGAAACATATTCTGGCAGACTTCTATAAATGATCAAAGACCAAAGCTAAGTATGGGAATAAATGGCATTGTAATTGTTGGTTTGATAGACACAGGTAATTTGTGAGTATCATTACTCAAGAAACTTGGCAACCAAATTGGCATCTTCAAGAGGCAGATGTTCATTTACTAGGAATTGAAACCATATTTCAAGTTAAACAAAGCACAAAATGAGTTGACTCTATTGGGCTAGAAGTTCAAAGAGGTAAGCTGAGGCCATAGGTGGCTAATATTGCAGTAAATTAATGGGGTTGTGACCTGCTGCAGCAATGGAGTATGCAGATTAACATTCCTGTAGACCTAGGAACTCATAATTCTGGAAAAAAATATAAGTTTCTATATGCAAAGGTCACCAGACATTCAGGCTATATAAGAAGATAAAACAACTAGCAAACCTTAAGAGATACCAACAGCCCAACCTTTAAAATGGTTAACTGAGAAACCAATATGGGTTAAGCGTTGTATGTGATGTTCCAATAACTAGAGCCCATACATTTTATACTAATGCAAGTAAATTAGGGAAGGCAGGTTACAAATCAGAAGAATTAAGTAAGGTGGAACAAAGTCTTTATAAATCTATCCAGAAAGCAGGATTATATGCTATTCTCATGGTGCTAAGGGATGTTAAAACCCCCTTAATATAGTTACGGATTCACAACATGCAGAAAAATTTACCTTGCATATTGAAACCACTGAATTTATACTAGATGATACAAAATTGAATTCATTATTTATCCAGGTGCAAAACATAATCAGAAATAAGCCTTGTCCTATAAACATAATACACATCTGATCCCATACCAGTCTGACAGGTCCTCTAGCACAAGGTAATGCGGAAATTGATCAATTAGTGATTAGAAGCATGTTGCGGGCCTCAGAATTTCATAAAAACCATCATATCAATAGCAAAGTTTTAAAGAACGAGTTTTCTATTACATAGCAGCAAGCTAAGGAGATTATAAAGTGATGCCCTACTTGCTCTTTCTATAAGCATACACTGCTACCTATAGAGACTAGCCCAAAGGTTATTCAAATGAATGAAATTGGGCAGGTGGATGTGTTTCACTTTACAGAATTTGGAAAATTAAAATATGTACACCACACCATTGACCTTTATTCAGGTTTTCAGTAGGGAACAGCTTTAAGCTCAGAAAAAGTTAATTCAGTAATCACACATTATTAGAAGTTAAGGCCATCATGGGTATACCTGCACAAATAAAGAAAGATAATGTTTAGCATATGTCTCTAGAAAAATGAAACAGTTTTTTGCTTATTAAAATATTAAGCATATTACAGGTATGCCACACAATCCTACAGGTCAGGCAGTTACAGAAAGATCAAATAAAAGTATAAAGCATATGTTAAACAAACAGAAAGGGATGAAAATGCCCCCATAAATAGATTACATAATGCTTTATTAACCTTGAATTTTCTTAACGCCAATGAGAAAAGGACAAAAGCAGCCAAGATACATTGGATAATAGAAATGTCATCTGAATTAAATCAACATGTTTATTTCAAGGATGTGCTGACCTCACAATGGAAGCCAGGAGATGTGTTGCATTAGAGAAAGGGATTTGCTCTTGTTTCCACAGGAGAAGAAAAACTATGGATACCATAAAAATTAATAAAGATTTGGTTTGAAACGGAAAAATTTTGAAAAGAAGAAAGTACAGCTCATCCACAATAGTGAAAACCATACAGGTCGTAAGAAAAACATAGGGTTAGGGCAGTGTAGCAGTGAGGAGGAGCGGGCCACTTCCTACCACCTGACTGTCTTATACCCAGGCTGGCAGGCTGCTTGTCATCCTGGCCAACTGTCGAGCTTATGCATGAAATAATTACATGGAAACTGTATTCATTTAAACTCTGTCTGGACCATTATTTCTAGCCTCTTATTGGCTATCTCTCACATCTTGATTTAACCCATTTCTAATAATCTGTATATCACCATGGGCTTGTGGCTTACTGGGAAAGATTCAGCATGTCTGATCTGGCAGCTTCATGGCAGGCGACTCTCTCTGCCTGCCTTCTTTCTCCTGGCATTCTGTTCTGTATACTCTGCCCACCTAAGGGCTGTCCTATCAAAAGACCAAGGCAGTCTCTTTATTCAACCAATGAAATCAACACAAATACGGAAGAACCTCCTACTGTTTCTGTCTTTGAAGGAAAGTACTCATGTTCAAAAATCCAAGGGACCCTGGATATTTGGACACTAACAGAAGGAAAATTAACTATCTACTAAGAATCACTGAGAAAAAGGAATCTG
>CADCXT010002265.1:0-15246 GCA_902806775.1 Microtus agrestis
TAGAACATGCCTTAGCTAGATGTGAGTGGTTAACAGAGTTTCCCCATCGTCTCCCCTCTTGTCTAAACAAGATTGATCCAAACCCAATACAACTATATACGATAGGAACAGCTACCAAATATAAAATTACAAACAATAAACAATATTAAGCAACGAACGCATAACAAATTTTTACTAAACATTCTATTTTAAGGAGTCTAACTATTACATTGAAATTAAGCTTGGCTAAATCATCAGGAAGGTAACTACAATTATCTAATCTTCAACTCCATCAAATATCTGAGAAGGGAAACAGTATTACTTGAGTAAACAGGAAGTGCAATTGAGAAACTTCCAAAATGTGCAGCAAACAATAGAGACAACTGGCTACCTGGTCCGTCACCCAAAGTCTCATTTGCAATGTTGAAGCAACCAACTTTAGCTAAGGCCAAACGTAATTGACAGACCATTTTCAAAGGCAGGACACTTTTCAAAACTATCTTACCCTGTCTTGGCAGGATTTGACAGTCCTGTTTTATCCATTTACAGATTTGTCAGTGGTAGAGGTATCGGCATTTCTTTGCCCAAAGGCCAGTTCTGTTAAGAAGAAGACAAGTTCCAGGTGGAGTGTCTTTGGTGCTCAACATTCTCTCAGGAATAGATCGGTGTTGCCAGGAGCAATTGTGTCTCACTACCATGGAACTCTAAATTAGATTAAATGTCATTTTCCACAGCTCTTTGAAGAGGTTGAAGATTATATATCTATAATGAATATAATCTCTATGTAGCTAAAGAACCTGATTAGTCTAATTATAAATATGACAAACATAGATGACTACTGATCTATAATTCTCAATACCTATCTAACTTAAAGACTAAGACAATAAACAACTGTGCAATAAATGAGGACAATAACCTTCAAATGGAAACAATGTATAAATATCTTGACCAGAGGTAGTAATGTATACTGCAATATGGTAAATATATATCAATACATAAACAATGTTTTAAACAGAGGTAGATGCATACATGTATACAATATTCAATAAATTTAACTTTGCACCCATATACAAGAATCTATGCCAATGTAATTATTTATAAACAATAACTCACAAGTAACAATCTATTATCCCATCATCCAATTTCTTCCCTTTTTTTCTAAAAAGATCCCTGAGCTTATAAAATTTCTCCCCCAACCCTCAACCGTATACTAATTATAATCAACCCCTAAATGATGTCCCTAAACCTGAGGACAGACTTTGCTGGTAGAGGGGGCTGGGAGAAGGGGACACCATCCTCTAGAATTATTTCCAGCTGTCATGGGGGCAATGTTCTTTTTGGGGGATCCTGTGAAAGTAAAATGATAGTTTGATTTCAAGATTAATGTCTGGTAAGACTGTAAATAGTCTCTGAGTATTTTGTGGAGGTCTGGGCAGGATGTTGTACAAGATGTGCACCATTTCAGCTAACCAAGTTGGAACCGTCTTGTGTAGCTCGTACCCAAAACAGGTCTTGTAGTAGCATTATCGGTATTGTGATATCATATCAATCCGGTGGAGTTGTAACAGGGCCCCATCTTCTTCCTGGAAACTTCAACGACTATTGTAGGAAAATTTATTGTTCATTGTGGAAAACTTAAACTTTAACATATAGACATATACAGACATACATATATTCAATGAAAGGTATGATAGATATATTCAATGAAAGGTATGATAGATATGAAGAAAAGCAAAGATGTTTTCTAAATTCCTTTTTTTTCTTTTGTCCCATATCATGGCTCTTGACATGAGACAGAAACTCTGGGTTTTTCTCTTAACAACAGCCTTGGAATTAGAGAGGGACTGAGCCAGTGTCCAACTCCAAAACCAACTCTATATATTTTTAAATACAAATACATTCATATATATCTAAAAGTATGTGTTGAATATTTCACGCATGGAATCTATTTGATTTTCCTGTTGGGTTGTAAATTGTTTTCATCTGTCAGTATTCAAACATCCAGGTCCCCTGAATTTTTGAAGATGAGTGTTTTCCTGCAGAGATAAGAACAGAACCCTGCCCCCATCCTATGTTTTTCTTACCACCTGTATGACTATTATCATTGTGGATGAGCTGTCATTTCTCCTTTCCAAGAGGTTCCTCCTCTTCAAACGGAACCTTTTTTAATTTTGATGGTATCCACAATTTTTCTTCTCCTGTGGCAGACCAGTATGGGATCAGATGTGTGTTATGTACATAGGGCAAAGCCTATTCCTGATCATGTCTTGCACCTGGATAAACAATGAAGTCTGTTCTGTATCATCTGGTATAAATTTAGCAGTTTCAATATGCAAGATAACTCTTTCTATATATTGCGAGTCAGTGACTATATTAAGAGATTCTTTAAATCCCTTAGCACCATAAGAATGGAAAATAATTCTGCCTTCTGGAATTATTATAAGGGTTTTGTTCTATCTTACTCAACTTGTCTGATTTGTAACCTGCCTTTCCTGATTTATTAGCATCAGTATAAAATGTATGGGCTCCAGTTATTGGAGCATCACGTACAATTCGAGGAAGAATCCAAGAAGTTCTCTTTTTAAGGTTAAGTCTATTGCTTTTTGGATAGTTGCTATTAACTTCTCTCAAAAAATTAGCACAAGCTCTTTTCCATGTTTCATTGTCTTTCTGTAACCTTTTTATTTCATCAGTAGTGAAAGGCACTATAATTTCTGCTGGGTCTATACCTGCTAATTGACAAAGTCTCAATTTACCTTTTATGATTAATTTAGAGACTTTTTCCAAATAAGTTTTTAATTTTTTACTTGTTTAATGTGGTATAAAAATCCATTCTAAAATAATATCTTCCCTCTGCATTAAAATTCCCATAGGAGAAATTCTGGAAGCAATATAACTAGAATACAACTAAGATTTAGGTTCACCCTATCCACATGTGCCTTCTGTAATTTTTCCTCAACCATTGTCAGTTCCTTTTCTGCTTCAGCTGTTAATTCTCTGAGACTATTCTAATCTCTATCACCATCTAAGGTTTTGTTTAAATGAACTATTAGATCAGCTGTTATCCCAACAGCTGGTCATAGACTGGAAATGTCTCATAACAATCTTTGAAAGTCATTAAGAGTCTGTAACTGATTTCTCCTAATTTGTGTCTTTTGTGTCCTAATTTTTTGTAAACCTATTTTATAACCTAGATAATTGACAGAATCTCCTCTCTGTATTTTTTCAGGAGCAATCTACAATCCTCATTTAGGTAAAACTATCTTTACTTCTTCAAACAGTCTTTCTAAGGTATCTATGTTTGAATGAGGTAACAAAATATCATCCATGTAATGGTAAATTATAGACTTAGGAAATCACATATTATTTTTAATGGTTGACTTACAAAATATTGACACAAGATGGGGCTATTGAGCATTCCCTGTAGGAAGACAGTCCACTGGTACCTCCTAGTATTCTGAGAATTATTATAAGTAGGCACTGTGAAGGCAAACTTTTCTCTATCCTTTTCTTGTAAAGGTATAGTGAAGAAACAATCCTTTAAATCAATAACTATGAGAGGCCATCCCTTTGGTAACAGAGAAGGCAGAGAAATTCCAGATTGTAGAGGGCCCATAGGTTGAATAGCCTTATTAATAGCCCTTAGATCTGTCACCATTCTCCATTTTCCATATATCTTTTTAACAACAAATACAGACGAATTCCAAGGGCTGGTAGATTCTTCTATCTGTCAAGCATCTAATTGCTCTTGTACCAGCTGTTCTAAAGCCTGTAACTTTTCCTCAGCTAAAGGCCATTGCTTGATCCATATTGGTTTCTCAGTCAACCATTTTAAAAGGCAGGGCTGTTGGTACATCCGAAGGGTTATCAATTGCTTTTTGTTCTTGTACAGCCTGAATGGCCAGTTTCCATCATCTGTAATATCTTCTAATATTTTCCTCAGAAACATAAGCTTTAGAGGCAGCAGGAATGTTAATCTGGGTATTCCATTTCTGCAATAGGTCACAACCCCACAAATTCACTGCAATATTGGCTATATATGGCGTTAGTTTTCCTATTTGCCCTTCTGGCCCTATGCATTCAACCCATCTTGTACTTTGTCTTACCCGAGATAGGGTTCCAATTCCCATGAACTGAACATCTACCTCCTGAAGAGGTCAATTCAGATGTCAAGATTCTGGAGTAATGATACTTACATCCGCAGCCATGTCTAATAAGCCTTCAATAAAAATGACATTTATACACACTCTTAGCTAAGGTCTTTGTTTATTTATAGAAGTCCTATTGTCAAACCATACTTTTAAGAAAACAAATGTAAACCCTAGAAATAGGAATAGCAATGTAGGAGGAACGTCATATACATCTTGTAAGACCTCACACATGGTGTAAGTGAAAAGGCTATTGAAACCTTGAACAGTTAGATTGTTTGACATTTTGTCCCTTTTAAATTAGTAAATCTCACCTGTGGTTTAATCAGCTGGAGTAGGTGCAATAACCGTTGCCTGCCAGTAGGTGCCATGGTGTATTGAATTCACGTGCTCAATTTAGATCTGAATTTAAGTGGATAGCTGAAAAATATATTCATATCAAGAAATTTTTTAGTATAAATCACAGACCGTGTGCTCTGTAAAGGTCTTTGGCTGTTCAATAGCCACACTAGACAGGTCCCCTGCTCTGGCAGCGGCTGGACCCAAAGCCTGTGGCCTGGGGTGGTGGCAGCAGCAGCTGGGTGCAGCGGGTCTGTGGCCGCAGAAGTGCGTGCGCTGGGAAGGTGCATGGGAATGGCCTTTGCCCACAGTGGCTGGGTGTGTGCACTAGGCAGTGAGGATGCGCGAGCCGAGGGGAGAGTGCCTGGGGACCTAGCTATGGGACTCAGAGTTGGGTGCCAAATTTGGCCAGTCTATGCCCAATTGAAAGCGGCATGGCCTCGGCTGGCCAGAGCTACCAAGACTCTAGTGGCCCCACGAATTGGAGCACCCAATATAGCAAGTTAGCTCGATATGGTAAATAACCAGGCCAGCTTAAGAATAACAATTATTGGGAACCCGGTCGCGGAGCGCGGGCGGAACCCAGTCACGGAGAGCGGGTGGAGGACACCCCCCGCAGCCGGTGGGGACTGGCTAGATCCCAAGCGGCAGCAGAGGACGCAGGCGGCGGAAACCGTCGAGGAAGCAGATGCAGGCTACAGAGACCGCGCGCAACACCGAGAGCAGATCGCCCCACTACAATTAAAGCAAAGAGGTAGGCCGTTGGTTGGCAAGATCCCTAGCAAGGAAAGAGCCAGGTCCTGTTCCTGAAGACCCTTCTGAGGGGCGAGAGGGAACTTGGCCCCTGGCTGGAGCCAGGAAACAGGGCAACAGCGTTTTGTAAGAGGAGCCCCTGGCCAACAGGGAAACCTGATCCGGTTGCAAAAGACCCATTATCTAGACTTATAGGAGGAGATGGGCAGGCGCCAAGGCAAGAATTCACCCAATAATCTGAAAAACAACATGAAAACACCAGAACACAATGATCTTACAACAGAAGGACTTGAACACCCTAATACGGAAGAAGTGGAAAAAATTGACTTTATGAAAGAAATAGAGTCCATTAAACAACATGTGAAAAACACCCTTATAGAAATGGATGAGAAGTATAACCAAAAGTTTGAAGAAATGAGAAAATACATCCATGATACCCTGGGAAACCAAGAAAAAATGATCAAACAGGTACAGGATATCCTGGGAAACCAAGAAAAAATGATCAAACAGGTAATGGAAACAGTTCAAGAATTGAAAACTGAAAGGGAAGCAAGGAAGAAAACACAAGCTGAGCACCAGCTGGATATGGAAAATCCAGGTCAACAAGCAGAGCCCACAGAAAAAAGCATAATCAATAGAATACAAGAAATAGAAGAAAGAATCTCAGATTCTGAGGACACCATAGAGAAAATAAACACACTGATCAAAGAAAACAGCAAAGCCAACAAATTCTCATCACAAAACATGCAGGAAATATGGGACACAATAAAAAGACCAAACATAAGAATAATTGGGATAGAAGAAGGAGAAGAGTCACAGCTCAAAGGCCCAGAAAATATTTTTAACAAAATTATGGAAGAAAACTTCCCCAACATAAAGAAAGATATTCCTTTGAATATTCAAGAAGCATACAGAACACCAAGCAGATTGGATCAAAGAAAAACATCTCCTCACCATATAATAATCAAAACACAGAATATACAGGTTAAAGAAAGGATATTAAGAGCTGCAAAGGAAAGAGGCCAAGTAACTTATAAAGGTAAACCGATCAGACTTACACCTGACTTCTCTATGGAAACCATGAAAGCCAGGAGGTCCTGGATAGAGGTACTGCAGAAGCTAAGAGACCATGGATGCAAACCCAAACTACTATACCCAGCCAAGCTATAGTTCACTATTAATGGAGAAAACAAGACATTCCAGGATAAGAACAAATTTAAGCATTACGTAGCCACAAATCCAGCCCTACAGAAGATAATAGAAGGAAAATCACAACCCAAGGAATCCAACATGGCCAACACTGCCTACAAGAACTCAGGCGTCTAGAGACCCTTCACCAGCACAACTCAAAGAAGGGAGACACACAAACTCTACTACCAAAAACAATAAGAATAACTGGAGTAAACAACCACTGGTCATTAATATCACTTAATATTAATGGTCTCAATTCACCTATAAAAAGGCACCTGCTAAGAGATTGGATACGAAAACAGGATCCAACATTCTGCTGTTTGCAAGAAACACATCTCAACCACAAAGACAGGCATCTACTCAGAGTAAAAGGTTGGGAAAAGGTCTTTCAAGCAAATGGTCCCAAGAAAAAAGCAGGAGTGGCCATATTAATTTCTAACAAAACTGACTTCAAACTAAAATCAATCAGAAGAGATCGAGATGGACACTTTATACTTATAACAGGAACAAGTCATCAGGATTACGTATCAATCCTGAATATCTATGCCCCTAATACAAAAGCACCCACTTATCTAAAAGAAATATTACTAGAACTGAAGACAGACATTAAATCACACACACTAGTAGTAGGAGACTTCAATACACCTCTCTCTCCAATGGACAGGTCAATCAGACAGAAACCAAACAGAGAATTAAGAGAATTATTGGAGGTAATGAAGCAATTGGACTTAACAGACATCTATAGATCACTCCACCCAAATAGGAAAGAATATACCTTCTTCTCTGCAGCTCATGGAACCTTCTCGAAAATTGACCACATACTTGGAAACAAAGGAAACCTCCACAGATACAAAAAAATATCAGTGTCCACATGTGTCTTATCAGATCACCACGGATTAAAGTTAGAAGGCAACAACAATGCTACCCCCAGAAAGCCGACAAATTCATGGAAACTGAACAGTCAACTACTGAACCACACCTGGGTCAAGGAAGAAATTAAGAAAGAAATTAAAGTCTTCCTTGAATTTAATGAAAATAAAGAGACAACATACTCAAACCTATGGGACACGATGAAAGCAGTGCTAAGAGGAAAGTTCATAGCACTAAATGCACACTTAAAGAAAACGGAGAAAGCATACATCGGGGACTTAACAGCACACCTGAAGGCCTTGGAAAAAAAAAGAAGCAGACCTTCCCAGGAGGAGTAGAAGACTGGAAATAATCAAACTGAGGGCGGAAATCAACAAAATAGAAGCACAGAAAACAGTCCAAAAAATCAATGAAACAAAAAGTTGGTTCTTGGAGAAAATCAACAAGATCGACAAACCCCTATCCAAACTAATTAAACAACAAAGACAGAACACGCAAATAAATAAGATCAGAAATGAAAAGGGGGACATAACCACTGACACAGAGGAAATTCAGAGAATCATTAGATCTTACTACAAAAGCCTGTATGCCACAAAATTGGAAAATGCAAAAGAAATGGACATTTTTTTAGATAAGTACCTTCTACCAAAGCTAAACCAAGACCAGATGAACGATCTAAATAGACCAGTTAGTCGCGAAGAAATAGAAGCTGTTATCAAAAATCTCCCCTCCAAAAAAAGCCCAGGACCAGATGGTTTCAATGCAGAATTCTACCAGAACTTCCAAGAAGAGCTAATACCTATACTCCTTAATGTATTTCACAATATAGAAACAGAAAAGTCATTGCCAAATTCCTTTTATGAAGCTACAGTTACCCTGATACCAAAACCACACAAAGACCCAACCAAGAAAGAGAATTACAGGCCTATCTCACTCATGAATATTGACGCAAAATTTCTCCATAAAATACTGGCAAACCGAATTCAAGATCACATTAGAAAAATTATCCACTATGATCAAGTAGGCTTCATCCCAGAGATGCAGGGCTGGTTCAACATACATAAATCTATTAACGTAATCCACCATATAAATAAACTGAAAGAAAAAAAACCATATGATCATTTCATTAGATGCTGAAAAAGCATTCGACAAAATTCAACACCCCTTTATGATAAAGGTATTGGAGAGACTAGGGATACAAGGGTCATACCTAAATATAATAAAAGCTATTTACAGCAAGCCAACAGCTAACATTAAATTGAACGGAGAAAAACTCAAAGCCATCCCACTAAAATCAGGAACAAGACAAGGATGTCCACTCTCTCCATACCTCTTCAATACAGTGCTTGAAATTCTAGCAACAGCAATAAGACAACATAAGGGGATCAAGGGGATTCGTATTGGAATGGAAGAAGTTAAGCTTTCGTTATTTGCAGATGATATGATATATATATATAAGCGACCCCAAAAACTCTACCAAAGAAATCCTACAGCTGATAAACACCTTTAGTAATGTGGCAGGATACAAGGTCAACTCCAAAAAATCAGTTGCCTTCCTATACACTAAGGATAAAGAAACAGAGAGGGAAATCAGAGAAGCATCACCTTTCACGATAGCCACAAAAAGCATAAAGTATCTTGGGGTAACCCTGACCAAGGAAGTGAAAGATCTATTTGACAAGAACTTTAAGTCTTTGAAGAAAGAAATAGAAGAGGACACCAGAAAATGGAAGGACCTCCCTTGCTCTTGGATTGGGAGGACCAACATAGTAAAAATGGCAATTCTACCAAGAGCAATCTATAGATTCAATGCAATCCCCATCAAAATCCCATCAAAATTCTTCACAGATCTGGAAAAGACAATAATCAATTTTATATGGAAAAACAAAAAAACCCAGGATAGCCAAAACAATCTTATACAATAAAGGAATGTCTGGAGGCATTACCATCCCTGACTTCAAACTCTATTACAGAGCTACGGTAGTGAAAACAGCTTGGTATTGGCATAAAAACAGAGAAGTCGACCAATGGAATCGAATAGAAGACCCTGACTTTAACCCACAAACCTATGAGCACCTGATTTTCGATAAAGGAGCTAAAAGTATACAATGGAAAAAAGAGAGCATCTTCAACAAATTGTGCTGGCAAAACTGGATGTCAATCTGTAGAAGAATGAAATTAGATCCATATCTATCACCATGCACAAAACTCAAGTCCAAGTGGATTAAAGATCTCAATATCAGCCCGAACACACTGAACCTGATAGAAGAGAAAGTGGGAAGCACTCTACAACACGTGGGCACAGGAGACCGCTTCCTACGTATAACCCCAGCAGCACAGACAGTAAGGGCCTCATTGAATAAATGGGACCTCCTGAGACTGAGAAGCTTCTGTAAAGCAAAGGACACTGTCGCTAAGACAGAAAGGCAACCCACTGACTGGGAGAAAATCTTCACCAACCCCGCAACTGACAAAGGTCTGATCTCCAAAATATATAAAGAACTCAAGAAACTAGAACGTAAAAGGCTAATCAATCCAATTATAAAATGGGGCACTGAGCTGAACAGAGATCTCTCAACAGAAGAAGTTCAAATGGCCAAAAGACACCTAAAGTCATGCTCAACTTCCTTAGTGATCAGGGAAATGCAAATCAAGACAACTTTAAGATACCATCTTACACCTGTCAGAATGGCTAAAATCAAAAACACCAATGATAGCCATTGCTGGAGAGGTTGTGGAGAAAGGGGTACACTCATCCATTGCTGGTGGGAATGCAAACTTGTGCATCCACTCTGGAAAGCAGTGTGGAGGTTTCTCAGGAAATTCGGGATCAACCTACTCATGGACCCAGCAATACCACTCTTGGGAATATACCCAAGAGAGGCCGTATCATACAACAAAAGTATATGCTCTACTATGTTCATAGCAGCATTGTTTGTAATAGCCAGAACCTGGAAACAACCTAGATGCCCTTCAATTGAAGAATGGATGAAGAAGGTATGGAATATATACATATTAGAGTACTACTCAGCAGTAAAAAACAAGGACTTCTTGAAGTTTGCAGGCAAATGGATGGAAATTGAAAACACTATCCTGAGTGAGGTAAGCCAGACCCAAAAAGAGGAACATGGGATGTACTCACTCATATTTGGTTTCTAGCCATAAATAAAGGACATTGAGCATATAATCCGGGTTCTTAGAGAAGCTAAATAAGAAGGAGAACCCAAAGAAAAACATATAGGCATCCTCCTGAATATTAACCTTCATCAGGCTCTGAAAGGAGACAGAGACAGAGACCCATTTTGGTGCACCGGACTGAAATCTCAAGGTCCAAGTCAAGAGCGGAAGGAGAGAGAACACGAGCAGGGAGCTCAGTACCACGAGGGGTGCACCCACACACTGAGGCAGTGGGGATGTTCTTTCAGGAACTCACCAAGGCCAGCTGGCCTGGGTCTAAAAAAGCCTGGGTTAAAACCGGTCTCGCTGAACATAGCGGACAACGAGGACTACTGAGAACTCAAGAACAATGGCAATGGGTTTTTGATCCTACTGCACGTATTGGCTTTGTGGGAGCCTAGGCAGTTTGGATGCTCACCTTACTAGACCTGGATAGAGGTGGGTGGTCCTTGAATTTCCCACAGGGCAGGGAATCCTGATTGCTCTTTGGGCGGTCGAGAAAGGGGGATTTGATTGGGGGAGGGGGAGGGAAGGGGGGCGGCTGTGGGGAAGAGACAGAAATCTTTAATAAATTAAATAAATAAAAAGAAAAAAATTTTTTAAAAAAAGAATAACAATTATTAAGAACTTTTTTAATTTTTATTTTTCCATTCAATTATTTACACTAAAAAAGAAAAAATTCAAATATTCAATGAAAAGTCAAAACTCATATAGGCAAAGATGTTGAGCAACTGAAATTTCATGTAATGCTCTTTGCAAATATGTAGGAAAGCTAAAAGTATCTATTCAAATCAAATAAATGTTTTACCTGTAAAAAAAAGAATAACAATTATATTTTTAATGGTTGTAATGGGAAACTCACCCCACAAGAATGGGGAATCCAACTTCCTCTGTGTCCGGCAGGAATTGTGCAGAGAGAGTGCATGCACCTGGGTCCTCCCAGTTTTTTTTTCTGGGCCCCAGGTAGCCACACCTTAACTAGATGTGATTGGTTGACAGAGTTTCCCCATCACACTAGGACACACCTAACCACACTGTGGCCTGCCTGGAGCATTAAGACCCAGATCTCCAGCTGTCTCTTTAACTTCTCCCATAGCCCCAGAGGTCAGAGCCAAGGCAGTCAGGATCTTCCTTTAGCAGCATCCCATGTGCCTCGTGCACTACCAGGAATGGGGCTGAGCCTGCAGCAGGAGACTAGTCCAGATGGTGCCCAAGACATCAGTATGGTGATCCTAGCTTTGCAGTCTGTTCCTTCCTAAGTGACCAGGGTCCTCCATCACCTGCCATGTACGATGGACGTTATGAGTAGAACCACTTTATTTATTTTTTTAAAGATTTATTTATTTATTATGTATACAACATTCTGCCTTGATGTATGCCTGCATGCCAGAGGAGGGTGCCAGGTCTCAGTATAGATGGTTGTGAGCCACCATGTGGTTGCTGGGAATTGAACTCAGGACCTCTGGAAGAGCAGCCAGTGCTCTTAACCTCTGAGCCATCTGTCCAGCCCAGTAGAACCACTTTAAAGAAGAAAATAGACAACATTGTGGAGAGATCCCTCCTTTGGTCTCTGGCTGACTCCTTTTATTCTGACACATTTTTCTCTCATTTTAACCATCTATCCTAAACATAATCATTGTGCTCTTAGCCCTTTTCTGGCATTATTTCCCTTCTTTTCCCTCCTCTTCACCCTCCTCCTCTTCTCTTGTATCTTGCCACTCTTTCCGAACACACTCTCTGGTATACTGGAAAGCCAAACAGGATTGCACTACCTAGTTTAGCAGGAAAAATAACTATGCAAGGGTCAAACCCTTGAGAATCTCTGTCTTAAGGCTAGTTTCACAATTCCTTTAAGGTTTTTGTTTGCATTTTATCTTATGCATATGAGTGTTTTGCTTCCATGTATTTATGTCTACCACAACCATACCGGATGCCCAAATCAGTCAAAAGGAGGTATCGGATCCCCTGGAACTGTAATTGTGGATGGTTGCAAGGCACCATGTGGGTACAAGGGAACCAAGCACAGGCCCTCTGCTAGAACAACAGGTGCCCTTAACCACTCAAACCCCTCTCTATTCCCAATTCCTTAGAACTTCTGAAGATGAAATATGAGATGGTCCAACCCGAAGTATATACAGGACAGGAGGTTGGGGGTTCTGAGGCCTGTGGGAATCAGAGAACATAGCTTGGACACAAAGGATTTGTGCAGAAGTGGGGGCCCTGCCTCAGGAGTCTGGATTCAGTGGACCCTCATTCCCCAGATCTTCACCTTCATGGACCAAGATATCTCTTGTCAGCAGTGCAAGTTAAGACAGAAGCTGTAGCAGATCATTAGCCTGGTGTTCACAACAGTGTGCGTAGATTCAGTTAGGCGGGGCTTTATCACTTCAGAGCCAACTTCCAGCCGCTGCCATGTCTGGACCCAGCTTGGGTTGTCAGGGCTGAGCCCAAGATCCAAGGCCATGGGGGAGATCATCAGGTCGAGATGCTCCCAGCACCCCTGGGCTTTCTTCATTAGTGCTTTGCTTTGGGTCCTATGGGAAAGGAGGGTCACAGAACAAGGGCTTTCCCCCACATTGTCAACAATACCCTATAAACAGATGTTTCTCTCCCACTTGCCTGTCCCCAAATACCCAGCAGTTGCTTCCCAAATAATTGACTTGGAGACTTAATATAAATTATAAATGCCTGGATGATAGCTCAAACTTGTTACTAACTAGCTCTTACATTTTAAGTTAACCCATATTCCTTATTTACACTCTGCCAAGAGACTGGGTCTCTCTCTCTCTGTCTCTGTCTCTGTCTCTCTCTCTCTCTCTCTCTCTCTCTCTCTCTCTCTCTCTCTCTCTCTCTCTCTCTCTGTCTGTCTCTCTCCCTCTCCTCTGATCTTTCAAGTTTTTACCCTGATATCTGATTCCTGGTTTTTATGGATAAGATTAATTAGATTTATGCTTCAATACCCCACCTCCTGCCCTGGTTCCCCAGTGTTGGGAGAGACCACACAGTCCTTGCTATTAACACTCGAATCATATCTTTATTAACCCTACTCTTTCTCCATTTCCGATGGATACTAGAGATACTGTCAACCTTTTTCACCACCTTTCTGGTCCACCTCAGCTTATCCTCAACCAGCAAGGTAGGGAGATGCTGTTGAACAGTATGGCTCTTTGTGTATCTGTCTGTTCAACAAACCCAGGGATTTAATCCTCCGAACATCTTCAAAAACTGCATCTCTTTACAGTCAATTTTGAATATCCCATTTCCCTGAAGCAATTTCCCCCTGCCTTCCAAGTCTGCGAGATGACTGAAGGAGGGATGTCCAGTGAGGTCAGGAGAGTTCTCAGTAAGAAAATGATACCTCAAGAATCTTGACTTCAGATATAAACAAATAAACAGAGGAACAAATATACCTGGAAGAGAATGAATGTGATGGGGAAGGCATGCAACTCAGGACCAGAGAAACAATTAGTTCCAGGATGACAGCCACATAGAAACTCATCAGCAGTCATAGAGGAGCAGTCAGACACATCAAAGACAGAAGACAGTGAAGACATGATTGGAAATGTTTCCTTGAGACATTAACAAAGCTAAGCCAATGGAAGAGAAGGGCAATTTTTACTTAAGATGGGTGAATCTCTCTCAAAATCAAAATATAGGGGAACTGCAACAGGATCATGATGGGGGCTGAGAATCAAAAGAATATAAGGGAGGTCATGTAATGACTAGTGAGTGAAAGAGAAAGAGAGGCAGGGGAGGAAGAGACTCTTAATTAGGCCAATAGCACCAATACTGACTGGGTCAGTGGACATCCCTCCTCTCCAGTCCCAGCTGCTTCAGGTCAGTTGCTAAGGCAATTGCTAATGGCACGTGCACAGAGACTCTCTTCCTCTAGTCCACAGTGTCATATCCTCCCAGGACTGCAAGTGGGCACTGTTCACACACATGAACAACCAGGAACTGGATCCACCCACCCACAAGACAGAAGCCTCAAAGTATATGGGGCACAGGACACTAAAGGCACAGGAAATGGGGCCAATACAGACACTGATCAATGGAAGTCCAGACAAAGAGTATATGAGTGTGGTGATATTTTGCTTGTGCTCTAACAAATAAAGCTTTCCTGAGGATCAGAGTGTGGAACGAGCCACTATTTAGCCATAGAGGCCCAGAAGTGATGGTACACACCTTTAATCCCAGTACTCAGGAGGCAGAGCGAGACCCCATCTCTGTGAGTTGAAGGCCACCATTGGCTACATGAAATTGATTCAGTCTCAGAGACACAGAACAAGGACCAGGTAGTAATGGCTCACACCTTTAATTCTAGTGCTTGGGGATCACAGGCCTTTAACCCCAACAGCACTAGGGAAATGGTGACAGAAAGGTATATGGCTGGGCTGAGAGGGGAATTCAAGGTGGGAGGAGACAGGAGGGCATGGAATTCAGCCTGAGGACTGAAAGAGACAGGATACCCCATTCTGTGTGAGGATTTTGTATGGGGTAAGCACTAGTGGCTGGCGGCTATGTTTCTGTGATCTTTCAGATTTCACCCCCTAATGCCTGACTCTGGGATTTTAGTATTAAGGTCAATTGGAAATCGCACAACATCTGGTGCCCATCCTCCTGGAGGAAGAAACTGGCAGTAGACCCCTGGAGACACCCAGAGTTGAAGAGATGGTAGTGAGAATCTGGGCAGCTGCTGAGGGACAGAACACTGCCTCTCCCAGAGGGCCCAACTAGAGACCTGCAAGCCAAGCACATGAGAAAACTACCAGAGACCAGGAATGGGTCA
>CADCXT010002266.1:0-20000 GCA_902806775.1 Microtus agrestis
AGCTAGTCTGTTTATTATGCTGGTTACACTATTGTTCCATAATATTATAATATGTATTTTCTGTTCAATAATTATATTTATATTTAATCTAAAAATACGCAACAAATAAGGCAATGAATATCTTCCAATAATGTGTCAAATGTTTGTAGTTTTAATTCTAAAACTTATATAGGATAGTGAACTACTGAAATATATTTTGATTTCAACTTAATTATATAAGAAAAATAAGTTCATGCTCAACCTCCTTAACAATCAGAGAAATGCAAATCAAAACAACTTTGAGGTACCATCTTACACCTGCCAGAATGGCTAAAATCAAAACACCAATGATAGCCTTTTCTGGAGAGGTTGTGGAGTAAGGGGTAGACTCATCCATTGCTGGTGGGAATGCAAACTTGTGCAACCACTTTGGAAATCAGTGTGGCGATTTCTCAGGAAATTTGGGATCAACCTACCCCAGGACCCAGCAATACCACTCTTGGGAATATACCTAAGAGATGCCATATTATATTACAAAGGCATTTGTTCAACTATGTTCATAGCAGCATTATTTGTAATAGCCAGAACCTGGAAACAACCTAGATGCCCTTCAATGAAAGAATGGATGAAGAAAGTGTGGAATATATATATATATATATATATATATATATATATATATATATATATATATATATATATTAGAATACTACTCAGTGGTAAAAAAATGACATCTTGAATTTTGCATGCAAATGGATGTAAATAGAAAACACTATCCTGAGTGAGGTAACCCAGAACCAAAAAAATGAACATGGGATGTACTCACTTATAATTGATTTCTAGCCATAAATAAAGGACATTGAGCCTATAATTTGTGATCCCAGAGAAGCTAAACAAGAAGGTGAAACCAATGAAAAACATATAGTCATCCTCCTGGATATTGGAAGTAGACAAGATTGCTGGGCAAAAATTGGCAACTTGGGGGTGGGTTGGGATGGGGGTAAGGGGAAGGTGGGAGAGAAATGTGAGAAGGGGAGAAGGGGAAGATGGGGGAGCTTGGGTGAATGGGATGACTAGGATAAAGGAAGCGTGGATATGGGAGCAGGAAAGCATATATCCTCATCAAGGGAGCCATCTTAGGGTTGGCAAGAGACTAGACTCTAGAGGGGTTCACAGGTGTCCAGGGAGATGTCCCCAGGTAGTTCCTTGGGCAGCTGAGCAGAGGGAACCTATAATAACCCTATCCTATAGCCATACTGATGAATATCTTGCATATCACCATAGAACCTTCATCTGGCGATGGATGGAGATGGGGGCAGAGACCCACATTGGAGCACTGGAGTGAGCTCCCAAGGTCCAAAAGTGGAGCAGATAGAGGGAGAATATGAGCAAGGAAGTCAGGACCACGATGGGTGCACCCACCCACTGAGACAGTAGGGCTGATCTATTGGGAGCTCACCAAGGCTAGCTAGACTGGGCCTGAAAAAGGATGGGATAAAACCATACTCTCTGAACATGGCGGACAATGAGGGCTGATGAGAAGCCAAAGACAATGGCACTGGGTTTTGATCCTACTACATAAACTGGCTCTGTGGGAACCTAGCCTGTTTGGATGCTCACCTTCCTGGACCTGGATAGAGGGGGAGGACCCTGGACATCCAACAGGGCAGGGAACCCTGACTGCTGTTTGGACTGGAGAGGGAGGTGGCATGGAATGGGGGAGGGGTAAAGGAGTGGCGGGAGAGGTAGAGGAGTGTGTGGAGAGGGAGGGAAATAGGAGGCGGGGAATAGGCGGAAATATTTTCAATAAAAAATAAGTCTTTATATCACCCAAAGTCATAAAGTCTTTATATCACCCATAGTTAAGAACCTATTCATACAATAAAAGCAAATGGAATATTATAAGAATATTCAAAATTGAAAGTATCATTTAAAAACATCCTTTTACTTTATACTTATATAGAAGTATAAGAAAATTATACTTTCAGTGATCATTTTATCTATTCATTAATTTAAGTATGAAGATGTAAGTGATAAAACTTAAATTTTTTAAAAATATTCAATACAAATATTTAACATTCAATTTTACATTCTATATATTTTTGAGCTATGAATCAAACTTTTCTTTCTGACTAATTGCTTAATTTGTCCATAAGACACTGGCACTAATTATAAGAGTGTATATTTGCAGCTGACATTGGACAAAATTAATTGCGATAGTTTACATCTATGTTTTAAAAATACCTTAAAATAATAAACATCAGCTTTTTCATACCTGTTAAGGTTATACCCAATTAACAAGTTTAAATAATTTATACTTTTTATATATTTTATATATTTTGGTCATTTAAATGATTTTTGAAACTCTTCAAAATCCTGATAAAACTTTTAAAAGGATATGTGCCTGTTCTTCAAGGTCTCAATTGAAGCTAAACTCTTTCTTGTTTTATATCCACTCGCATTCTTCAAATGAATATTAATAGTAATAGGGTAAACTGTTCTTTATAAAGTCAGTTAAAGACATTGTACATCAAGGAAGAGGGAGGATGATGGACTAGAGATGACAATACTATCAAGTGTCTCCCCACATATGAAAAAATTTGTGTGTAGAAGTGCAAGAAGACATGGTTAATATAAGAAAAATCAAGGAAGGACTATTGTAACACAAGTAGAGAACGGAAAAGTGCTGATATATATAACCTTAGATTTTCAACTGTGACAGTGTGCCTGATCTAATGGAAGCTCACCAAATCCAGCTGGACTGGGACTGAAAGAGCATGTAATCAAACTGGATTCTCTGAATGTGGTTGACAATGGGGGCTGACTGAGAAGCCATTGATAATGGCACTGGGACTTGTTTCTACTACATGTACTGACTTTTTGGGATCCTAGTCTGTTTAGATGCACACCTTCCTAGGTGTGGATGGAGAAGGGCCTCAGACTTCCCACACGGGAGGGTACCCTGCCCTCTCTTAGGACTGGAGGGAGAGGGATGAGGGTGAGTGGGAGAGCAGGAGGGAAATGGGAGGAGGGGAGGAACTGGAAATTTTTAATTGAAAAAGAAAAAAAAGAAAAAAAACAGACACTAACTTAGAATGCTAGGCATAACCCAAGGGAGGAAGTGGAATTCCCCTCACTGGTGATGTAAGGAAAACAGTAAAAGAAAGCATCAGTCAATATGTTGGAGGCCAAGGATTTTGAATATTTCTTAAGTTGTCTTTAGTCATCTGATATTTCTCTATTGTGTATTCTTTGTGTAGATCTATGTCCATTTTTATTGAATTATTTGATTTGTTGATGTCTAACTTTTTGAATTCTTTGTACATTTTGGATATTAGTCCTCTGTGATGTGTGAAGTTGGTGAAAACCTTTTGAAAATGTGTAAGTTGATGTTTTGTCCTATTAATAGTATCTTTTTAGTTACAGAATCTTTTCAGTTTCATGATGTTCATTTTATTGCCTGTTATTCTTAGTTTTCATATATCAGTGTTCTATTCAGGAAGCTGTCTCCTACGTCAATGAATTCAAGGCTATTTGCTACTTTATCTTCTATTTAGTATCAGTGTTTCTGAACTTATCTTGAAGACTTTAATTTTTCTGGACTTGAGTTTTTTGCAGGGTGATTGGTACGGATCCAATTGCATTCTTCTACAAGCTAACATCCGGTTAGACCAGCACCATTTGTTGAAATATTTTTTTTAATAATATTATGTTATACAATAGATTGGTGACTAAGACATTTTTATGTGAAAGGCATCACTGAGAAACAGATGACAGTAAATACAGAGACCCACAGCCAAACATTACCTTGGAGAATGGAGCCAGAAGAACAACAACAGAAAGGGGGGCAGGATTGTAGCTGCTGGAAGAATCAAGGGCACCGTGAGCACATGACCAACAGGGCTCATAGGTGCTCACAGAAACTGAAGAAAACAACAACGACCCTGTATGAGTCTGAGCTAGTTTCTTTACACATACCCTATGGTTCTATAGCTTAGTGTGCCTGTGTGACACCCATCAGTGGAAGTGGAGTTGTTCCTGTGTCATTAGCCTGATCTTGGAAAAATTTTCCTCTTACTTGGTTGCTACATTCAGCCATGATATGTGGGATTTTGCACAATCTTATTGTATCTTGTCATGCTATGTTTAGTGGATATCACTAAAAAGCCAGTCTGTGTGTGCTTTGTTATTTTTTGTGGGGGCAAACAAATGAGACATTGATGTGGGGGAGAGAGGGGATGGGAGAGAGGCTAGATGGAGTGGAGGGAGGGGAAACTGCAGGCAGGATATAATGTTTAAGAGAAAACTATTTTTTTTAAATATGGGAGATTTGTGTTTTTAAAACCAACCTGCATTGAAATGGGAGACCTCACTTTTTTCCTGCCCTAAAAATACTGTGCTAGAGAAGAAATATCTTTTTTTTTATTTTATTTATTAAAGATTTCTGTTTCTTCCCCACCGCCGCCCGCCCCCCCTCCCTCACCTTATAATAAAATATTTCAGCTGGGATGAAGATTTTATTTTGGTATCTCCAAATCACAGAAAATCCTTATCTTCTGTGAATAGGTAAACCATAATGCAGGATATCAGTTTAGGCCCAAAAAATCGGACTAGGTATCTAAGTCAGATGCATAGACACAATTCTGTTTTGGTGTGAAGTGTGACCATGCTACAGAGAGAAGAAACTGGTATCCTCATCACATCAAGGAAGCAAGAAGCAATAGCTCCAAATAGGATAAAAGGAGAGATAATAAGTGAGAGATGAGTTGAGTACAGATAATTAGGGTAGTTTCATCATTTAAAAGCTCAAGCCATGCCTTACTGGTACAAATTAATTTTATCTGATGTCTTCATAAAATCTTGAAAGCTTGAAGAAATTTGCTGATACTTGATGATTTTCTATATCAAACCTGCAGAAACAGATCTCTTATAGAATAAGGACAAATTCTTGAAGTGAGCATTTGGGAATCAGCTGATTTAAACAATAAAGCTGTAGATCTTTTTAACAATAGTCTTATTGAATAGTCAGGTAATGTTTACATGATTTATGTGCTATCCTGGTCAATATTCTATTGTGGTGAAAAGGTACCACATCCCTGAAAACTCTAGAAAAATAAAGCATTTTACTTATGCTTGCTTAGTTTTTGAGGTTTACTCCAATATCCTTTTGACAGAGAACATAATGGCACATAGGCAAACATGGTAGCTGAGAGATCTACATCCATATCCATAGGAAAAATGACGAGTGAATCAGCCACTGGACCTGAATTGTGCTTTTGAAATCCAGAAGGCTGTTGTGTCATGCATCCTCCACAAGGACATAATTCTTAATATTTTCAAATAGTGCATCTTTTTCTCTCTAAGCAGTCAAATCCATGAACCTATGGTGCTATTCCCTTTCAAACCACATTTCATTCCTTGGATCCAGAGGCCTACAACCACATCATAATGCAAAATGAATTTAATCCACATTGAGATGTCCACATGGTATATTACATTCTCAATACTAGTTAAAATGCAAGTTCAAAGTCTCTTATGAGATATAATACAATCTTATAACTATAATCCCCTGAAAAAAATCAAAAAGCAGATCACATACTTCCAAAATGTAGTAGAAGTGATTATTTATACCCACCATAAACTGAGAATAAAGAGAGCATAGTGAGGAAATATTAGACCAAATCATGGCAGAAAACCAGAAGGGCAAACTCTAACCTCTCCATTTCTACATCTGTTGTCAAAGGGCTCCTTAGATCTCCAACTTCTTTCAGGTTTTTTGACTGCAACATACTTCTTTCTTTTAGGCTGGTTCTATACTTCTCTTGCAGCTTTCTTTGGATGGTTTCTCTTTAATTTACCATTTCAAACATTTTAGAGTCTCCAGTGAAATCCGGCTTCCACTTTCATAACTTTATTCAGTGACACCCCTGACATATGCCTAGCCTCAACAGTTTCCCTTAGCTAAGGAGGTAATTTAAATAATCCCTTTCTTTTATTCTTGATTGTAAAGCCAAAACCCATTGGCAAAGTAGCCAAATCCTGCATGGAACTTGGCTTCTTCACTTAATTACATCTTCATAAACTTTCTGGTTTTGATGCTTTCCTTTACTACTTGAACTTTTCTTTAATTCCGTCCCACAAGTTTTAAGTTTAGTTGGGTGGAATCTTGTCTTGAGTTCATGACTCCTTTTATTCCATTCATCATCTGTTTTTCTTTAATATTTTTTTCTTTTTGAATATTTCTTGAGGACTTAGCTCATTCCATATATTTCTGCTCCTTTTTTCCTCAAACTGTCTATTTTGAAGTTTTATTTTGCTCCTTTTAATTATAGATCTTCATAAGAATTACCACTAATAACCATGTGTGCCTCATCTAATGGGAGTTCACCAAAGCCAGCTGGACTGTGACTGAACGAGCATGTGATCAAACCAGACTCTCTGAATGTGGCTGACAATGGGGACTGACTGAGAAGCCAATGATAATGGCACTGGGAATTTTCTCTACTTCATGTACTGGCTATTTGGATGCATACCTTCCTAATCCTGGATGGGGGGGCTTGGACTTCTTACAGGGCAGGGTATCCTGCCCTCTTTTAGGACTGAAGGAAGAGGATGAGTGGAAGAGCAGGAGGGAAATTGGAAGAGGGGAGGAAGTGGAAATTTTTAATGGTATTATTTATAAAGCAATAAAAATTAAAAAGAGTAAGGCCTCATATAAGAATATTAAATAGTCTTTAAAGAACTCTACAGCAAATGAGGACAATAACCTCCAAGTGTAAAAAATGTATAAGTATCTTGATCAGAGGTAGATATATATATATAGTACAATATGATAAATATATCCTAAAATTGTATCAATATACAAAATATCTTAAGGAGAGGTAGAAACATGCATACATACAATATGACAAAATAACTTCACATAGGTGTAAATATATTATAAACAGAAATAGGAGCATATTCAACATAACAAATATAATTTGAATTTGTATCAATATATAAGAATCTATACCAATGTAAATTGTCTATAAACAATTGCTCACAAATATTCATTCTATTACTCACACTTAGTGTGTATAAGCTTACACCAATCTAACAATTATCCCACTCAATTTCTTTTTTTCTTTCACAAGAGATCACTGAAGTTATATAATTTCCACCCCAACTCACAACTCTATATCAGTTACCATCAATTCCTATTTGATGTCCCTAACACTAAGGACAATATTTGTTGGGGAAGGGAACATCAACTTCTAAAATTACTTCCAAATGTCAAATCATTTTGCTCTTCTGTATTGTTGTAATATTGCTGTAAGTGTTTCTTCAGCCAGTAGCCTTTAAGAAAATAGCCAACATGGGCCTGGCCTCTTATATTATAATTGCTGACATAATGTGTGTGCTCACTCACCCTCTCCTAGCTCCTCAATTCAGGTCCAGTTCACTGTTCATACAGAGCACTGTTATCTGCATGTCTACCTGTTAATAAATAACCCTTTGTTATATGTAATTCTGAGGTAGTGTAGGATTATTTTATATCTTCCATCTTCATAATATTTTGCCTCTTCTCACTAGTTTCATTTTCATTGTGATTGTGACTAATTGAAGCCACTTGTGTGGGGTAGCTTTATTTCTTGAAGCCTTTACCAGCTCCCTAACAAGCGGTGAGTAAAAGCCATCAGATACTACTGCTTGCTTAATATCTTTTATATTGTTCATAGCTATAGGTTTCAATTTACATTCTTAGAATCCTTTTGGGTACTTAATACTTGACAGTTTGTCAGAGGTGATTATGGGGTAAGTAGTTAAACTACTTTGTAAGTGATCTCTAACTCTAACAAGTATGGGGTGCTAAATCCTTTCTTTGTACCTTCCCTCTCTGCTTACAAATTTTGAAATTTCTTTAATAAATTCAAATTCTTTTAAAACTTTCCTTTTGTACAGCCTAAATTTCTTGACCAGTAAATATTTTTAATGATTTCATCAACTCAAACAAATTATGGATCTAATTCCACACATATAATTGCAAGGTATGTAATTATTTCATTAATGATTGCTTCTCATCATTGGATACTATTTGGATGGCATGCAGAGTGCTTTCCTGGAGAGATTCTTGATAGGGGAGATTTTTGTTTTGTGTTGATTTCATTGGTTAAATAAAGAAACTGCCTTGGCCCTTTAATAGGACAGAAAATTAGGTAGGTGGAGTAAAAAGAACAGAATGCTGGGAGAAAGAGGCCGAGTCAGGCAGTCGCCATGATTCTCCTCTCCGAGGCAGCTGGAGGTTAAGAATCTCCCTGGTAAGCTACCAGCTCGTGGTGCTACACAGATTATTAGAAATGGGTTAATCAAAGATGTGAGAATTAGCCAATAAGAGGCTAGAACTAATGGGCCAAGCAGTGCTTAAAAAAATACAGTATCCATGTAATTATTTTGGGGCATAAGCTAGTCAGGCAGCCAGGAGCCGGGGCGGCAGGAATGCAGCCCACCGCTGCTCCTTACTACAGATTCTCTAGCTGCTTACTTATCATAACTTTTTAAAATATTTTGATTGTTCATTTCAACAGTAAGAATTTTTTAACACTCTTTTAAAATGTGTTTCATAACACATTGACATGTATTGAATTTTTCTTTCAAATTAATGGTATCCTTTTCAATGGTATTAATTTTTCAGCTTACTTTTGATTTTAAGTTATATGAATTCTGTCAGCAAGCTGTTCATTATTAGTCTGTAAGGACTGTATCATTTGTAAAAATGCCATCATATCAAACCATAATTTTAAGAATATAACATGAAAAATAAATCTAAGTCCCAATATCACAAAAATTGATGTATTAGAAAAACCACATAAACCTTTTAGGAAACCATCCATAGTATAAGCAAAAATGGTATTAAATTCCTGGGTTGAGATATTGTCTACAATTCTATAACTTTCAAATTTATTTATTTATTTATTTAGAAAATGAACTCATTTCTGCTATGAGAGTTCAGTAAATTTATATAGACATAATAATCTGTATTGTCCAGAAGGTGTTGCTTTTGTGAGTGCATGCAGTAGAGAGATATGTTGGTCCTGCTTAAATCCATGGTGGAGGCACTTGGTTCTACATTTTTGGCAACTTAAAATACTAACACATTGCGAGTGATTATCTTGATTCCTTATATGGTGACACTATTAGTGAACTTAGAGTTTGCAAGCCACAGATACAAATCAGAGAAGTCTATGCTCGTAGACAGTAGTCTGGTTTGCAAATTGATATGTAGAAAAGCAATTTCAGGCTGTGGGTAAAGCAGCTGGTGAAAAGCATGTGCAGGCAAGTGGGCTGCATGAGGGAAGGGCAGGCAATGGAGATTGGGCACCAGCAGGAGTGGCTGTAGTGGTCTGCGGTGGGACATGGCAGGGATGTAGGATGGGGCGTGAGACCTTCTGAGCCACAGACCTTTTGGGCTGGTCGTGGTGGAGGTGGAATCAGGATCCATGTGGTATTGCCAATTTGTAATGGATTGCAATAGTCCAACACTGGCTCAGAATGGAGTACAATAAAGCGTTCTTTATTTGAGAGTAGATCCAGAGATCAATAATCCTCTTCAAGAGTGGGTAATGGGAACCAAATCCAGAAGCCAAGAGAGAGTATGCATATTTCTATTCTGATTTTTAGTACCCAAAATTACACCTAAAATGGTCTAGCACCTCAAAGGCCATTTATTGAAGGAGTTGCCACATCATCTATTCATTTATCTATCTACAACTTTATCAAATATATAGTTTCTTCAAGCATATGCTACATGTGATAAAGAATACATAGAAAGATAAAATAATTTAAGCTGTTATTACCCTTTTCCAATAACAGATTGGTAGAAATATACTGTACCATACAACACATAGCAATAAAATTTACACAATCATTTAGGAATAATTTCAAAATTTATGTTTTAAAATATCAGAAAGTGATCTCAAAATTGATAAAGGGACATATTATCTGTTAATATTGTAACAAAAGACTATAGAAAATTAAATATGTAGTTTAGGAGCAATGAGTTTGAAATATTATTTGAATATCCAAACACAGAAAAACACAAATAATTATATTTTAATGTTGAATTTTATTATTATTTTATTGTATGTATATATGTATATTCCTGAGTATATATGTATGTTTGCCACATGTTTCCACTAATCTAACAATGTTATAAAAGTAATTGGCTCCCCTTAAACTGGAGTTCCAGAATGTTACATGTCAATATTTGCGGTCTAGTAACCAAACCCAAGTCCTCTGTAAGATCACAAGAACACTTTTCAGCACTGAGCCATCTCCACAACCCATATACTGCAGAATATAACTGTGCATTTTGAAATAAAGAAGTAGCAATGATCCTCAAACAATTCTAAAATTGGAAAAGAAAGGACACCACCAAATATTTTGACATAGTTAGAGTTTTTATTGCTGTGTTAAAACACTGCAACAAAAAGAAAATGGTTTATTTTATCTTGCCACTTATAGTTTACTTTCTAGGAGTCAGGGCAGTAAATATCACAGAAACCTAGAAACTGGAACTTAAATGTAGGCCATGAAGGAACTTTGATAAATTGGTTTGCTTAATTTGAATTTCTCAGCTTTATTTCTTATATTACTCAGTAAAACTTTTCAGGGAGGGTACTGCCTGTGGTGAGCAGAGACTTTCCAAAGAAATTGTCAATCAAAAAATGCAGCACAGGCACATTGGTTGAGGAATGGCCTTTTTACAAAACTTACTCTAGATTGTGTCAAGTTGACACAAAACTAAGCAGTGCATAGGTTTCCTCATATATGTGAAATCTCAGGGAAAATTAAAAATAAGATGGAAGTAACAGAAGAACTATTAGTTATGTGAAAAGGAACAATGGGGGGAAGAGAAGAAGGAAAATAAAAAGGATAAAATGACAGTATGCCCATAACCAAATGATGTTACAGTATATGTTATAATATCAAAATGAAACACTTTATCCTATGCAACTCAAAATAAAAAATATTGAAATTTTGCATAATAATTTTTAGTGTTGTTATAGAAAATATACAAATAAAAACACTAAAAAGATGCATCTTATATATAATATTATTTTTAATATTAAAACAAGCTATGATACCTAAAATAGTCTTATTTTTTCTTTTGATTTATATTCTAATTTAAGTGTTTGTATGCATATCAAAATATGTATAATGGTATAGGTTTATAAGGCGAGGGGTATCATTTCCACTGAGTAATGTAGTCATAGGTGGTTGTGAGCTGCAAAATATGTGTGCTGAGAATGAAACTAGATTCCTATGAAGCATAGTAAATACTATTAACTGCTAAGCCTTCTCTCCAGTTTGTAAAATATATCTTTGTTTAAAACAAAAGACATGCTTTGTTTGCTTACAGACTTCTCCAAAACTTTTTAGAATTCATTACACCATGTAAAAGTAATACCGTAGAAATTCATATGAGATCCCTTTCCTCTAAATAAAGATGATGTGTATTTGATTAATACTTAGGGTGTGTTTTTTATTGTTGTGTGCTTTGACTTGTTTGTGACTAAGAATAGCTACAAAGAAGCTTTGCTGAGGAACATTGCTGGTAAACCACGAGCCTTGTGGTAATACACCTAATAACAGAATGGGTCAGTTTAAGATGTAAAAGCTAGCTAGAAATAAACTTAATCTATTGTTCAAACAGTATTGTAATTATTGTAATTAATATGGTTTCTGTGTTATTCTTTCAGAACTGGGTGGCCAGGAAAGAGCAAGCAGCCTCCTCCTACAGACCACTATCTTCTACCCACCCACATCTAAGAATGTTATCAGATATCACCTTAGACTTGGAGAGAACTTGCCATTTTTTTTTGTTACTGCCTCTCAAATGTATGAACTAGTGTATTCTAAAGTTTCCTTTATATTATTTTCTTTTATCTGTAAAGGAATAAAACTTCATGAAACTGTTTCTAATTGAGAACAATATGGTAGTGACATATTATTTGTATTTTGATAAATAAATCTTACCTGAATACCAGATGCAAAGCTATACCCACTACAGGTCAGGCAATGATGACACACATATGTTATCACAGGATTTGGGAGACAGAGTCAGATGGATCCCTGTAAGTTGAAGGCCTCCTTGAATTACACAAGATCAAGGGAGAAACAACTCCATCTGGTGGTGGCCTGCACCTTTAATCCCAGTACTAGGGAGGCCTAAACCTTTAATCCACCACTAGAGGGAATATAAAATGAGAGGATAGAAAGTTTTAGTCCGCTTAGTTTGTGATTTCCCAGCCTTGGGAGAGGTAAGAATTCTGTAGTGGCTTGACTGCTTTGCTATTCTGGTTTTAAGTTTGAACCCCAATTTCTTTCTCTGTGTTTCTATTATTTGTGCTTCACAATATTATTTGGTGCAACATAAATATGTATTTCTGTATATTGTTTACTCAATTGTCTCCAAAATAAAAAAAAAAACTTTTAATTATTTAAGATGAGAGCTTTGAATTTTGCATTGATATATTTGAAACTAATCCATTAATGAACTAATTTGACTTTCTCTTGAAATCATTGATGACTCATGACTTGAATATTTGACAGTTATTTTCATATGCCTTAGACAATGTTTAATCTATTTAAAAATCTGACAAGGAGTGATTTGACTTGTTCTTAATCATGTATCACTCTAGTAGTGCTCAGAAAACATTACCTCCAAACAGCTACTATGAAGGGACTTCCTCACATTGTTATTTGAGAGGCCCCATACCAGGTGTGAGAGTGATGTTCCAACATATGGGAGGAGTATGTCAACAGTCCTTGACCAGGATTTTCTCAGTTATTCTTATTATATTTCACCCTGTTAAATCTCATATATATATATATATTGCTTACTCATTTTTTTAGATTTCAAATAAACAAATATCTTTTATAGTTTCATATTTGTATGAAACCTTGTGTCATATACTGATTCAGTTTATTTCTTTTGTGTTTGTTTTTTCATAATTATCATGAATATCTCTTGGTAATATTGTGAATTTTGACATGTTGCCACATTCTAATGGTTCCTGGCATAATACAGGGAGAGTTAAAAAGGACACAGTTAAGATTCATGAATACATCATGGTTATCTTTGTGAAGACAGTGAGATCTAATCTTGGTTAATATAATTATCAGACTATACCTGTAGTATTATAAGGCAGTCTTTGGATGTAGAAAAAATGATTTCAAATTGGCAGTATGAAATTATGGCACACTTAGGCATGAAGTATTCATAAGATCTCAATGCATTTATGTCTTAATAAAGTATACATGTGAATCAGATTGCAGACCTTGAATGTTAGCAGCATATTCCTGCTATAGAAAAAAAAAGAAAAAAAATGTGTCCAGTGAACTTTAAAAATGTCAGCAAGAAGGGCTTTCAAATGCATAATTTACTATTTTGTTGGCTACTTATAAATCAATGATAATAAACTTCTAGCTGAATTTAAGCTCATAAAAGCTAGATCAAAAAATTGAGAACATCATAGGATGATAAATGAAGGACTTTATGGTACTAATTTTCTTCTAAGTAATTATAGTGAGAGAAAAGCTTGATATATCTACAGTGTTAAAATGAAAATGGAAATTTTGACATTCTGCTTGGGCTTAATAGAGAAAGCTTTGAAAATATAATGTCCTGAATTTCTACAATATAGGATTACCAATATTAATTTTATTCTTAGGCTGAATGAAATTCAGTAGATAACAGATCATCATAACAATAATAGTTGGCATTTGTGTAATTTTCTTTTTAATTATTTTAGGTTTTTTTTTGATATAATGTTTTACATCGCAGTGGCAGGCCTGGGACTATCTATGTTTAAGAGATTGTCCTTGAAGTCCTAATCATCCTACTTCTACTTTTCAAGTACTGGGACTATAAGTATGCACCATATTGTATGTTTTCTTAGCACTTAATATATTTCTAAGCATGAAATACTTATCTAAAAGCTACTTATGTTAAGTAGCAGTCATAAACCAAAATATTTCTCATTTTTTCTTTGGTGGTTTTTAATTAGTTATTTTTTATTTTATGCTTAACAATTACTCACATATTTTAAATAGAGATAAATATATTTATATACACACATAAATGTGTATATATTTATGACGATTTAGTTACTAATTCAAGATAACACAGATGCATTTATTTACATAATTGAAATAGATGTTTTTACTAGTAAATGATTTTGGTAAAATAGTTTTGCCCATGTTGATTTGAAAAAATTGCCAAGTATTATGCATCTTGAAAGATGTTAATGGGAAACTGCACCCTATTTTACTATATTACTATGATTTCATTATGATGAAATAAAACAGAAAGAATAAGTAAGAATTTATTTTTATAAGTTATAAACATAAGTTAGGTTTGGTGGAGCTGGTTTATAATCACAGCAATTTAAGAGTTGGAGGAGAAAATGAGAGATTAAAAGTTAAAGATGCTTGTAAAATCCTTCCTCCATAAATTCACCAGGATTCCCTCAGCTCAGCCCAATGCTTGGCTATTGATATCTGCATCATTTTTCATTAGTTACTGGATAAAGGCTCTTTGATTATAATTGAGGTAGTCACCAATATATAAGTATAATAATTTTTTAAGGCATCATTTCATTAATTTTTTTTCTCAGTTGTCATTGGTTCTATCCTAGGTCTCTGGGCCAATCATTCTCTGGATTCTAGCGTGCCAGGTAGTTTCAGGTGTGGGATCACTCTTTTGGTGTGGGTCTGAGATCAGACCAGTCATTGGATGGCCACTCTCACAATCCCCATTACACCCTTACATTCACACACACACTGAGCCAGAGTAGTCAAGCATATCACAAGAGAACCAACATAAACAACTATTCTGGTTCTGTAGGAGCACAAAGAGTTTGGGTCAACAGCCATGGAGCCTGTGTGGAACTAATATAGGACCTTTACTTATGTGTGACAGTTACATTACTTTATCTACTTATGGGACTCTAATCATTGGGAGTAGGTGATGTCTCCAATATTTTGACTGACTTTCGGAAACCTATTCTTCAAATGGGTTTATCTTGTCCATCATTAAAACTAGGAGAGTATGTTTGTCCACAGCAACTTGATATACCATGATTTGTTGACACCCATGGGAGACCTGTCCCTTTCTGAGCAGGAACAGAATTAATGGATTGCAGGAGTTAGAGGAGATATAGCAAGAAGGAATGGGAGTAAAAGAAGGAATAAACTGTGGTTGAGATCTTAAATAGATGAATAAATTTAAGTAATAAAAATAAAGAAATATTGAACAGTAGTGGAAAACACTTTTAATTCCAGCACCCAAGAGTCAGAGAAAAGTGGAGCTTTGTAAGATCCAGACCAGGCTAGTCTGCAGAGCAAGTTACAGAACAGTGAAAGCTACATAAAGACTCTAAAAACCAAAAGAAAGGAAAGTTGGAGAGGACCCCTGATAGACAGACTGTTAGGGAATGGGCACAACTATCTAGTAAAGATGGCCACATTCCATAATGGCCTCATTCTCATCTCATGATCTGAGATAAAAGCTTGTAAATTACAAAGAAAAGTCACAGTCTTCAGCTAGTAGTTCCCTTCTGTAGGTGGACAAACCAAACAAAATAAATGCTAGAACTGGACATGTTCATTCCAAAGTTGTGGGTCTATCAGCTATCTTTTTGTTTCTTTTATAAAGTTTGCTTTTGGTTCCAAATTTCTTTATTCTATTTTATTGTGGAAGTACTTATTTTTTCTTCAGTTATGACAGAGTGGTTAACTGAGTATAATATTATTCATTGGCAGTTAATATCTTTCAGATCATGAAATACATTATTCCAAACCTGTCTACATTTTAGTTTCCTATGAATAATTTGACAGTACTCCAATGGACCTCCCTTTATGTGATTTGGTATTTTATTCTTGCAGGCCATGAACAATTCATACTTTTAGAATGGCATTGAACCATATAGCAAGACTGACTGACCCCTTTTTAACTGTTCTTCAAATGGTACCCATTTTCACTTCAACCTTTTAAGACATCATTCAAATATTTACAATATTCTGGACCTCTGGTGTATTCATTTAGTCCACTCGTGGTTTTAAAGGATGACAAGTGGCTTCCCTATTCTTTTTAGAGTAGTCCTGCTGATCCCATCCTATTCCAGATGTTGAAAATTATAAGGCATCAGTCACACATTCAGGTGGTAGCCATTTTCAGGTTAGTTGATTCAACAAGGGAGTTGTTACAAATTGGTTGGATGGTTTATAGTGTTAACACTGAAATTATTTTTATAGTAGAAAATATAATACTTTATTTTGTTCAATAATATTAACTTTAAGATAAAATATATCTTAATTATAACATCTTTGACTATAAACAAAGCTTTCATTCAAAAACATTAAACAATTTGAAATTACATTTCAGATATTAAAAAATAATGGCAATATGATAACTTGGAGATTTTGTCATTATTTTTTGGTTCTAAGATATGAAATTAAATTTTGCTGTGTGTTCAACATATCATAGTCAACCAATCAAATTGAAAACACTCAGAAAATTTTCAAACTCTATGAACATGTGTAGATATATTTTCTTGCCTTTTATCCATGAACAAGTATACTACCATAACTATTCAGCACAAAGGATTTATACAACATTAAGTGTTTTATATAATCTAGACAGTTAAATATAATGAAAGATTTTCTTTGCAGGTATGTAATTACTATACCATATTATATAAGGTGTTTGAACATCAGTAAAATTTTTTATGCATGAGTTTTATTACAATTTATATTTCATTTTGTAAAAAATCCCCCTCAAGTAACAAATGACACTAAAAATACAGAAAAAAATTATGATTGTGAATATTGAAAAATTCAAAATAATACGGATGCATTTGCTGATAATAGTAACATAAATATTGTTAATTTTATTTTAGTTTCTATAACTTCAAAAAAGGTCCATATTGCTCAGGCAAACCTATCTCAAAATAATTTAATCAAATATCTTATACACAATAAGAATATTAGAGCAATATTGGCTATAAAACTTCTAGAACAATTGAAGGTATTTAACATGACATTTGACATACCCTTACAGCATCATTCTGTCTGTTCTTTAACAATTCCCAAAGCATTTGGTAACATTTTACAATTACTGTATTAGAGTATTACGTTTTTATTTTTTAAGAAGGACACCCATTTCTTTTTAAATCATATGTTTTTAAAAGATTTTTTTTTCCTATACCTAAGTGTAATTTTATTACTCTCCAAAGACATGTTCTCCCTGGAGGAATATATCTTCTACAACACAGTAAAAGTTCACAGGGAAAATAGAGCTTAGCTTACAAAATGTCAAAGTTAATATTTCAGGGAACTGACATGAGTTTATGAAGAATACCAGCAAGTACATTCAGAAATATCCTTTTCTTCTACAGGAGTAATGCTATTTTTCAAGTTGGTGGTCCATTTTGTTTCTTGGTAGGAGAAAGAAGAAAGGACAAATTTCTAATGATGATGCTTAATGACAGATGCAGTTTAGAAGGCTTGATTACTTTAATTGCATTGCCATTATTTGTATCTTTAATTTGACCTTACTCCATTTATACAGTGCTTACTAGTAATAAGTATGTACAGACATTTTTGGCACATAGGGTTAATTTAATAAAGAAAAAAGTCTGCTTTCTTCTCAAAGGTCAGTTGGATTGAATAGAACAATCAAAGGACACATATTAAAGTTGCTGTAGGCTACTCAAACTATGAATATTTATTACCTGTGTACTTTTCCTATGTTTTATACATTTAGATAACTGAAAACAGTACTTCGTAAAATTTTCTTGAAACAATTATGTAAAAGATTACCAAAAAGAAATAACCTGGGTAAAGCAATTAAGCTATCATTAAAGCGTTCTTGAATTATTCATAAGAAAGTTATATTTAAACAGTAATTTGGACATCTTGTGATTTTCCTTTTTTAGAAAATTGATTAATTTTACTAAGAACTTGCTAGAGCTTTCAAGAAATATTTTGTATTTGGATATTCTTGAAGAATACTTGATATGCTCAAATCATATTACTACATTTATTTATTTTATTTATTTGTGTGCATGTCTATGTGTCTGTCTGTGTGTGGGCTCCTGAATGGTAGTCAAAGGACAGATTTTAGGAGTTGGTGCTCTTCTTCCATTATAGGGGCTCTAGGGATGGAACTCATTTTTTCAGGTTTGGTGGCAAGAGCTTTAAGCCATTGAATTATCTTTATGACACTGTTTTATGTCTTTTAATGATATCATATTAAGAGTGGAAAATTAAGTAATAAGGCCCATGATATTGATTTTTTTTTGGATTACAGACTATCTGGACAACTCAAATACTATATTTGCAAGATTTCTCTCTCTCAAATGAATGCTTCTTGGTTTTCTGCGTTTTTCTGTGTCATTCATTTCACACATTCTACTATATGGATTTACCCATTATCAATATCAGAAAAATGTAATGAAATTTCCAGATAAATTAATGATTTGATTACACAGATTTATTTTATATTAATATATCCTTATTTGAAAACAATTTTTATGTAGTATAACAAATTATTTCATAATGCACAGGTTTGGTATAAAAGATTTCTTCATTTTACTGTCTGAAAATATACCCTCCATTGTTGCAGCCCCATTCATAAAAATACAATGATAGATATTGTTAGGGAACTTTCAACCTATAACTATTTTCAACATTTTTTGTTTATTTTAGAAGCTTCAACTCTTGGCCTCTTCTCTCTTGTCTCCCATTTGTGTTTAGCTGGCTTTAACCTGACTTGGACATTGGCAATTACCTAATTCAGGGAGAAAATTAAGAATTAAGACTATAGGCTAATGAATTCTCAAGTTGTCATTAGAAGGAAAAAAATGACTGCACAATTATATTAAATGGAAATAATGGAGCATGGTCAGCAATGTTGTGCTTGACCATATATATTAAAGATAATATTCATGGCATACTTATCATTCTGTGCATTGCTTTAAATAATTTAACATAAGCGAATTTGCTAAAACTTTCTTAATAACCCCAATAACCTAATATTTTTAATTTTCAGAAGAAAAGTACTAAAATGAAAAGGAGGACAAAAAGAAATAAGGTATCTTGTACAAAGACAGACACACAATAGCAAAACTAATACATAAATCCAAATAGAAAAGGAAACAAGATCAAAGTTAGTGACTAAGTTCTTGAAAATGATAAAGAGAGGAGATAAAAGTCACATATTTTGCATAGATCATAAAGCAAACCAAGTAGAAAGAGACAGCGCATTAGTGTAACCCATTTTAAATGTTGAACTCTATCTCCTCTCCCCTTTCAGTGTTTTTTTTTTCAGAAAGTGTTTGATAAATAAACTTTAATAATATTTTGATTAGGGGTTCCTGAAATCTAAGGGCAGTGATCAGATATACCATTTCTTCTTATTGTTACAATTTTCCTTATGTGTTTTCAGAATCAAGTTTTTTTAAAAAAAAAGAAAACAATTTAGTTCCTTTTAGAATTATTTACACAATCCATATTTTTGAAGCTAATCACAATGTTACAGGCATTTATAGTTTTAAAAGATGTTTATTGGATTCCTATTTTGAAAAAGAAATATTAAGAATTTTCACAAATATAAACCTCTACTTATCCTGCCTTAGTCTCATCTCATAGATAATACCTTTGATCAATAAATATGCAATGTTTCTCTTGCCCTCTTATATTGTTATAGCTCCTATGGGTGAATGCTCTTGTATCCTGTAAAGATTTGTAACTCATTTTGCTTTAATAAAATATTGATTGGCAATCAGCCAGGAGAATTCTGGGAAGAGGAAAGAATCAGTCTGTAGTCTCCACCTAGATGCAGAGGAATCAAGATGAAAATGCTGCACTGAGAAAAGGTACCAAGTCATGTGGCTAAACAAATATATGAATTATGGGTTATCTTAATTTGTAAGAGCTAGTTAATAATAAACCTGAGCTAATAGGCTAAATGGCTTATAATT
>CADCXT010002268.1:0-53688 GCA_902806775.1 Microtus agrestis
TCTCTCATTTTATTAGATAAATAACTCTTAAAATAATTCTACAAAATCAGAAATCTTGATTCTTTTTTTTAAAAACCAAGGTGTTCTAGATACATTACACAAATGATTATAGCTCCTATTATAATATTTCACAGTGTGGAAAAAACAGACTGAGTGATTTCATTTGTAATGCCGGTCTCTACTGAACATTGAAGGAAGAGAAAGTCTGCTATTCTCAACAGGAAGTGCTTTCCCCACCAGCAATCGCCATAACATTATTGCTTCCAGAGAAATCAACAAGTGATTTATGATCTCATAGCTGTGTTATGCATTAGTAGAAGCCAAAGGACTCCTTAAGTTAGATCTATTGCAGTAAGGCATTGGCAAACACCAATCCTCATATATTTTTCATGTCCTAAAATTAAATTATAAATTATTTCATAAATCCGCATGCAATCAAAGCCTGTGATCGATCAGTCTAATCAAAGATGTGTACTTCAGAGCTTCAAAATGAGTAAAACACCACTAAATAATAGTAATAAAAAAGAATAGTTTTTTCTTTTTTAAAGTGAGAAATGTTGAGAGATTTTAAAACTTAAGGAAAGCTATGGTTTAGCACACAGTCATTATTAAATTTCACTGATTAACTAGACGGCCTTTGCTAGACATTGCTTATACTATTCTCTATTTTTATACACTTTATTACCAGTTATATCACGAGATATAATTGAAAAAGAAAGACATTTTAGTGAATGGAATTCTGGAATAAGACAGAAATTAGTTTGGTGCATCTTACTAAGATTTTGTTCCTTTATGTTTGTTTTCACTTCCTTACCAAAACTTACAAGGGTAAACTGAAAATGTTTCTTTTTATGTGTAAAATTTACTACCAGATGATCCCATTTGTCAACCTAAACGATTCACAAAAGGAAGGACAACATTATGTATTTTACACATGATCCAGTTTTGTATCACTAAAACTATATCCTCTGAACTCCTCTTAGACTTTTTTGTTCTGAAACACAGATAAAGTTTAAATAATTGACCTAATTCCTTCTCTCTCTGGAGAGCTGCCTCCCAAAAGGTGAGAGAAATCTTACTGTAACTGTTTGAAAGCATTGCCTTGTTATTCCCAGTCCAATGCCCTCATGCACAACTGTGCACAACTGTGCTTTATACTCTGGCCGACTTATGGGAAATACCATGTGGTCAAGGTCTTATATACACCCGACAACCGATCTCCCTTCCTTATAAGTGTGCAGAGGGGAAGCTGCACTGCCTTCTGCAGTTTCTTTTGAGTGGCTTCGTGCCACAGTTCCCCCACATTAGCTCAACTTTGACAGAGATCACGAAGAAATTCACCTTTATTCTCTTCTGAAAAAGATCTCAGAAACTTTTCAAGAATTCCACAGCTGAAGGGCAGCTCAGTCCACAAAGCCAGAAGGGATATACATGACACTTTTTCTCTGAGAAGCCTCTACCCTAAAAAGTGGGATAATGAACATGTACCTGTAGGGTGGATTCATCTTAATCTCAAAGTAATTTTTCACAGATAATGAACTTTATGCTTGCCATTTGGAGAACTAAAACAAACAACACCAGAAACGGAAGCATCATAATTTGGTTTCATCTTTAACAGAACCTGACAGACTACCATACAACACAAGGTAAAAGTAACTTTTACAACATCTAAATCTGACAAATTATAAATGCCCAAGCTGACCCTTTTATGCTAGGTACTCAAGGAAGAGTGCCTTTCACGAGGTAGGAAGTATTCAGTCATAAGTTTACTAATGTTTTTGATGTTATAAACTATGGAATTCATAACCTAAGTTTATTGAATAATACTCTCATTCTGAATCCTCATATTATTCAGCTGTAGTAGTTATAATAGACATGTGTTATAATGATTAACTTCTATTGCTAGACTCACAATGCTATGATGCTAGTGAATATACAGAGAACACTTGTACTTGATCTCAAAGCTATTGCCAAAGGGGGAGTAAAGCACATTCATTTTAAATGTTAAAACATAAAGGATTTTTTGGACGTGACTGCTATGTGAGGAAAATATGAAGATAATTTTAGAAAACACATTTTGACATGGAATAGAGAGTTGGGGAATTTGTAGTTAAGACAATTAAGTTTAATTTAATACTCAAGAACTTGGAGAAGTGAGCCGGGTGATTACTAGGAAGGATTTACCAGAGCACACGTAAAGTACTAAGTCCTCAGAATGACCAATAATATGGGTTCTACAGGTGCTTTTCCTCATGTCAAATTACAATCCTGACCACAGTAGATGAATTTTAAGACTCAACACATTTTGTACCTCATTTATAAACATGAAATATAACATTATCTCCTTATTTTATTATCTTATAGATTAAATGAATATAACTGAAGCATTTTGTTTTGCATAATAAAACATTACCTTAATCTTTGTAATAATTTTTCTTACCTATACTCAAAAATACAAAGTCCAAACTGGGAAGAAAAAGAGTAGATTACTTTTTTTAATAGAAGAATATAAAAAAATCTATTTGAGGTCTCTAAGAAATGATATAGCACTGGTTATAAAATCATGTATGGGGAAATAAAAAGGCAAATAATATTTCATATGTATGTGTCACTTTTCTTATTTTTAATCCTAAACTACACACACACACACACACAAAATTCAGAAAAAATCATAATTAAAATATTATTTGCTGAGACTGGGGATACAAATAAAAAAGCAGAGGTAAGACAAGTTCAAGGTTTATAAAATCTAGAGCAGGTTGAAGAGAAGACTGGAAAGTGAGCAAGATTTCAATATAAAAGGCAAATAAATGGGAAGTCATCAAGCTTGCTGATAGAATGCATATGGTCACACGTGAGATGCTAAGTTCATTTTCCAGTACCATCGAAAAAGGTACTGATCTTTCATCTGGTAGACAAACCCTAGGATAGGTATTAATTGTTTCTACGCTTAGTTATATATTAGTTTTAGAACCTCAATTAGCGTAGCAAGTGCAAGGCCCTGGGTTCAGTCTTTTCAGCTTCAAAAAAAGAAGGTATTATTTAAAAAAAATCCATTTTGATATCTATTGAATCCCTAAGTTAAAACTTGAAGCCTGGTGAAACTTAAATACTAAAGCCTACAATATCTCTAAAACAACACTTAAATACCTTCATGAATATCATTTCTTAAAATATGGGTACTTCCATTTTAATATCACTTCATAATATTGAAGTCATTATGTAAATAGAAAGAGAAATGTGTAAACCAGTGACAGCAAAAAGACCAGAGTCATCAAATGCACAGAGTAAAAGTCTAATTCTGCCACTTTGGGAACAGGAAATAAAAGCAGCATTTGAATTCTGGTCACTTGTGGGAATTCAGCTTGTCATCGTATTCCTATGAAGCGCAAATTAAGAATGCGGATATAACACTTTTGTAAACTCCTGTACTGTAGCAGCTGCTTGTAACACTAAGATCAAGCTAAGTAATTATTTTGCCTTATGCCTCTCATCAGATCTCCTACATGAGTGACAGGGGAGCAAGCAATCACTCAGGAGAGACTGACTTCATCCTTGTAGGCTTCAGGGTCGGCCCTGAGCTCCATCTTCTCCTCTTCCTGCTCTTTCTGCTTGTGTATGCCATGATCCTTCTGGGAAATATTGGGATGATGACCATTATTTTGACTGATCCCCGGCTGAACACACCAATGTATTTCTTCCTAGGCAACCTCTCCTTCATTGACCTCTTCTATTCATCTGTTATCGCGCCGAAGGCTATGAGCAACTTTTGGACCGAGAGTAAGTCCATCTCGTTTGCAGGCTGCGCAGCCCAGATCTTTCTCTTTGCACTCTTCATTGTGGCGGAAGGATTTCTCCTGGCAGCCATGGCCTATGATCGTTTCATCGCCATCTGCAACCCACTCCTCTACTCTGTTCACATGTCCACACGTCTCTGTGCCCAGCTGGTGGCAGGCTCGTACTTCTGTGGCTGCATCAGCTCTGTTCTCCAGACCAGCATGACATTTACTTTATCCTTTTGTGCTTCTCGGGCTGTTGACCACTTTTACTGCGATACTCGACCAATTCAAAGACTATCTTGTACTGATCTTTTTGTTCATAAAATAGTATCCTTTTCCTTGTCTAGTATCATTATCTTACCAACGGTCATAGTCATCGTTGTTTCTTACATGTACATCGTGTCCACCGTGCTAAAGATACGCTCCACGGAGGGAAGGAAGAAGGCCTTCTCCACTTGCAGCTCTCACCTGGGTGTTGTGAGTGTGCTCTACGGTGCTGTCTTCTTCATGTATCTCACCCCTGACAGATTCCCTGAACTGAGTAAGCTGGCTTCCTTGTGCTACTCCCTAGTCACACCAATGCTGAACCCTCTGATCTACTCTCTGAGGAACAAAGATGTCAAAGATGCGCTAAGCAAACTTCTAGACAAGAAAAAATCCATTCTTTAATTGTTCTTCCTCTCTCACTAGTGTTTTGAATGTTATTTCATACCTCTTATAATCAATATTTCTTCTCTTATGCTATTATTAGAATTCATGCAAGAAAGCCCTTATTAAATATGACTTTTTTTCTTCTCTGAAATCTTAGATATTGGACATCTTGGACATTAGAGAATAATTCTTGATTATGCTCCCTTCTCATATCTCCAATGTCAATGTACTTCACAGAATCAGTATGCATATTACAGTATATATATTAATATATTGAATAATATATTAATGTTCATTCTAATCATTAGCAACAATTTAGTGTTTATTTTTCATTGTTCTTCCATTTGTATAAAATTTATAATTATAATAGTTATTTTTAAGATTTTTTCCATTTTATAGTTTTCACTAGTACTTTTAATTAGTTATGATATTCCAGCTTCATCAAATAGTTCATACTCGAGGAAGAACTGCTAATAAGATAAGCAAATTATAATAACCTTGTCTATGCACATTTATTTGGGAAATTGTCTTTAAGCATTGCAGGCATTTTGTAATGTTCTGATACAGTGCTCATTGCTCGATTTGATTTCAGTGAAATAAATTAAAAGACAGAAAGCTGAAAACATCTTTAAATAATCCTTCTCCCCATATTATTTTTTTGACACATAAAGTTGTTTAATTCGGTTGTCAGCAATTTAGAAAACCAGTTTGTGAGGATACATCCCGTTCGTCAGACAGAACTGAGAGCGCAGGTAGCCCTGCAGCTGAGGAACAGCTTTGATCTTTGGCAGAATCTGCGAGTCCACCGCTTTCTGATCAGCCTTGCGCTGCTCTGTAATCTCATATTTCTCCTTCTCTGTGTCAAAGATCTCACCCTCCTGATGCCTGGGCTTACGCAGCTGCTTTTTCTTGAAGTAAGCATCAGTCAGGTGTTTGGGGATTTTAACTGTGCTGACATCAACTTTTGTAGAGGTGGCGATGACAAACTTCTGATGTGTTCTTCTCAAAGGAACTCTGTTGAGGGCAAGAGGTCCTGTCACAAGTAGTAAACCACTGCCCAGTTGCTTCAGGAAAACCACTCTCTTGCCCCTGTGGCGCCCGGTAAGGATGATGACAGTCCCAGGAGTGATGCTGGCATGCAGGCATCTCGGCTTTTTGCCATGGCTCAGCAGCTTCCGAGGCACATCTTCAGTAGGATAATACCTGGACATTTTTCGAAGCTTAACCACCCGGGTACCACCATTCTTGTCACCACCAACTGGTTTTGTGACACTGGCAAGGACCTTTTCCTTTTTCTTCTTCTTTTCAACCTTGGTTTTCGCAGCTGTGTATTTCCTTTTGTACATGGCCTTTCTGGAATACATAGCAGATCGGGAGTACCTGCCAATTCCTCTGACGAGGACTGGATTTTGGCTGCAATGGGGCTTCCCCTTCTTGAGCTTTTTAGCCTTAGAGTCACCCTTTAGGCTGCACCAGCGGCAGGGGCATCACCGCCAGCCTTCTTGGCTGCAGGTTTCTTCTCTTTTGTATCAGGTTTCTCGCCTTTTTCACCCGCCATCTTGCAAGATGGGAAAGAGCCATATTATTGTTTTTAATTAAATTTTGTTTTTATTATCACTGGAAATACTTAATGGAGTTTTAGGTGTAACTGAGCCATAAAAGTAGAATACATTCAAAAATTCACTGTTTTATCCACACAGACGTGTTTGTTTATTTGATAAATTTTGGTGAAGACCCATGTTAATATTTTTACATGTTAGACGTAGGAGTAAGCTACTCTACTTTTTAGAGAGTTTATAAATTAATTAATGAATTAAATATTTAGACAAATAATTAATAATCATAAGGCTGTGCCAACAATATTCTAAGAAAACACCAAGTAAAGTACTTGAGGACCAGTGAAAGTCCTCTTAGGTCATACTCCGAAAAATTTAAAAGGTTAAGAATTTAGCCCTATCAGGGAAATTCTGCCATGAGCCAACAATGTTTACCTGTATTCAAAACATGAAATTTATATAGAAAAATTAACTGATCAATAAGACAGGACTTCAAAAAGAATTGTATCTTCTAGTTTTTGAACTTGCGTGAGTGTTAACGGTGGTAGAGTGAGCAGAACTGAGGTCGCAGCTCAGTGGTAGAATGCCTGTCTGCCATGAATGAGGCTCTGAGCTTGAACTTCTGTACCACAAGGCAAACACAAAGCCTAACAACAATATTAAACACAAATGATCTCAGAGTCCACAAGAGGGGTGTTCCTCAGTTTGATAATAGTGAGGGCGTTCATTTATGTGTACCCTACCCTAACATCACCTTTAATGGTGAGACATTAGGACCAAAGGAAGGATGTTACACCTTGGTATACCTTTCTAATCTTTTATTTGTAGCACTACCTTCTGTAACTACATATGACAAAGAAATAAATTGTGATATTTTCAAATGTGTATGCTGAAGATTCATCTTTCAATACCACAAATGTGCCTACATGAAGTATACCAGTATGCTTTTGAGATCAGATGGGGCAACCATATGGTCAAGAACAGCTTCATTAAATAAGTAAAAAGAATAGTTTCATTTTTTCTAGGTATAATACACCCCCAGATAGGTTGAGTTCAGTTCTGAGAGGTTATGTTTGTTCATGACTTCTAACATGAGAGGAAAGAGTAGAGATCACATTCAAAGAATTAATTTTGGAAAATATAGGATGTTATAAATACCACAGTTGCTGCTGCAAAAACTAAACTGTGACAGAAGTTAAGAAACCCAAAGCTTAAAATTTCAATAAAATATACTATAAGTATAATAATAAATATATTATAAGATGATCCAATTTATAACAGCATATAGAATGTGTATATATAAAAGAATAGTGAATTATAAATTATTTGTATGTGTTCAGTTATCTTCAGTCAAAATTGGTTATTAATATAGGATATTCCTTGTAAATGCCTGGTAACTACAAAGTAAACAGCTATAGAAGATCATTGACTATGAGAACGGCATCAAGATATACCAATTCAGAGACAGATGAAGCTGTTATATTACTTATATCAAGCACTCTCTATCTCCAGGAGTCTCCAATCCATCAGATTTATGGCTGCAGGAAGAATGTATCAAAAGTCAAAGGGATCAGTAATACTATCCAACAATAAATAACAGAGATCAAATTAAATGCATAATTACTGAACTTTGAGTTTTAGGGAAAACAAATTTTAAAATAGAACACTAAGGGAAATGTTAGAGAGGTCTACTGATGTGGGAGTGATTTCTTATCAATAAAGAAACTACCTAAGCCCATTGATAGGCCCACCCTTAGGTGGGTGGAGGAAACAGAACAGGATTCTGGGAGAAAGAAGCTGAGTGAAGGAGTCGCCATGATGTTCCCATTCCAGACAGATGCAGGCTAGAATCTCCCCGGTAAGCACACCTTGGGGTGCAACACACCTTATAAGAAATGGGCTAGTCCAGGTGCGAGAGTTAGCCCAGAAGAGCTAGCCAATAATGGGCCAGGCAGTGTTTAAAAGAATACAGTTTCCGTGTAGTTATTTTGGGGCATAAGCCAGCCTTGCGGGCGGCCGGGAGCCGGGAACACAGCCCGGCTGCCGCTCCCTCAACAGTCTACAACCTCTACCACAGCAAAAGGAAAAGGTCCAGTGCACGTGGGTACTCTTACCAAAGATGGCGCTGAGGTTTTTACTTTTACCTCAACCAAAAATGGTGGCTATCCATGTGTTTTTATTTTTACAGACCTGTTGTAATCTGAAGTTACAAGTTTTATAAGAATCCTATTTTCTAATGTAATCTCTTAGTATCTTTTTTATTATGGAGTGTAAACTATTACTATTAGAGGTACTATGGGAAAATATATATTATTTCCTTAAATTTGGTGGTTTTGTTGTTTTTACTCAGATTCTTTTGATTACCTACCCTGATTTTGTTTATTTGTTGCCCTCTTGGATGTGTTTATCCTTCTCTTCATATTGAAGTATTCCTGCTAGTATACTATTCCCTGTAAAGATATTTATCACTCTTACTCATCTGTGAACCCTGTGAATTTTTGGTTATAATTAAAACCTGGCTCAAAAGATGAAATTCATACCTGGCATCATGATCAGGTCAAGAATCTGTGCCTTCAGGAGACCACTTCTTATGTATAACCCCAGCAGCACAGACAGTAAGGGCCTCATTGAATAAATGGGACCTCCTGAGACTGAGAAGCTTCTGTAAAGCAAAGGACACTGTCACTAAGACAAAAAGGCAACCCACTTACTGGGAGAAGATCTTCACCAACCCCGCAACTGACAAAGGTCTGATCTCTAAAATATATAAAGAACTCAAGAAACTAGACTGTAAAAGGCTAATCAACCCAATTATAAAATGGGGCACTGAGCTGAACAGAGAACTCTCAACAGAAGAAGTTCAAATGGTCAAAAGACACTTAAGGTCATGCTCAACTTCCTTAGCGATCAGGGAAATGCAAATCAAGACAACTTTAGGATACCATCTTACACCTGTCAGAATGGCTAAAATCAAAAACACCAATGATACCCTTTGCTGGAGAGGTTGTGGAGAAAGGGGTACACTCATCCATTGCTGGTGGGAATGCAAACTTGTGCAACCACTCTGGAAAGCAGTGTGGAGGTTTCTCAGGAAATTCGGGATCAACCTACCCATGGACCCAGCAATGTCACTCTTGGGAATATACTCAAGAGATGCCCTATCATACAACAAAAGTATATGCTCAACTATGTTCATAGCAGCATTGTTTGTAATAGCCAGAACCTGGAAACAACCTAGATGCCCTTCAATGGAAGAATGGATGAAGAAAGTATGGAATATATACATATTAGAGTACTACTCAGCAGTAAAAAACAAGGACTTCTTGAATTTTGCATACAAATGGATGGAAATAGAAAACACTATCCTGAGTGAGGTAAGCCAGACCCAAAAATAGGAACATGGGATGTACTCACTCATATTTGGTTTCTAGCCATAAATAAAGGACATTGAGCCTATAATTCGCGATCCTAGAGAAGCTAAATAAGAAGGTGTACCCAACGAAAAACATATAGGCATTCTCCTGAATATTAACCTTCATCAGGCGATGAACGGAGACAAAGACAGAGACCCACATTGGAGCACCGGACTGAAATCTCAAGGTCCCAATCAGGACCAGAAGGAGAGAGAGCAAGAGCAAGGAACTCAGGACCGCGGGGGTGCACTCACACACTGAGAAAATGGGGATGTTCTATCGGGAACCCACCAAGGCCAGTTGGCCTGGGTCTGAAAAAGCATGGGATAAAACCGGACTTGCTGAACATAGTGGACAATGAGGACTACTGAGAACTCAAGAACAATGGCAATGGGTTTTTGATCCTACTGCACGTATTGGCTTTGTGGGAGCCCAGACAGTTCGGATGCTCACCTTACTAGACCTGGATGGAGGTGGGTGGTCCTTGGACTTCCCACATGTCAGAGAACCCTGATTACTCTTCGGGCTAATGAGGGAGGGGGGCTTTATCGTGGGAGGGAGAGGGAAACGCGAGGCGGTGGCAGGGAGGAGGCAGAAATCTTTAATAAATAAATAAATAAAATAAAAAAACTGTGCCCAAATTCCCAAAATGATTGTTTATAAATGTTTGTTTTTATTTTAAAAAAAAAGAATCTGTGCCTTAAAAACTCAAATGTTCTAAGGAAAAACCTGGTACAATTATTTTGCTAAATGAACACCCCATTAAACCATGTTCTAGCGGTTTATAGTTACATCCATAAATTAGTGTTAGGAAAATGAAACCAGTTGCAATGGTACATTTGGCAAATAGTACTTCACAAAAATTAAGAAGCTTCCACACAGTGCCTAAAACAATCAAGTTAATAGACAGTTTACAAAATGTGAGAAATTCTTTGGTATCTACACCTCTGAGAGAGAGTTTATATTTAGTCTATGCAAAGTAAAAAATAAGTAGCTCATTTAAGAAATCAAAAAGCATAACCACTAAGTGGGACAATGAAAAGTACAGACATCTCAACATATGAAGTGCATCTGGCCAATAAACACATGAAAAAATTTAATCACACTACCTGTAATGTTTTTTTATGAATATCCAACTTAGGGCTATAAACATCTAGAAGACAAGTCATGTGTATTTCAGTAAGGGATTATCTAGATTAAGGAAGTCTATGGAAGAGAGAGTATTTAGATTACATTCAGTAAGATAGGATGACCACCTCACTGCATTAGCATGATCTGTGGCCCGAGATCCTTTTCTGAATTAAAAGGAAAAGCAGGGTGCTAGCAGCAACAATTCTTTGTGCTCATCAGCAAATGTGATGTTACTAATGGTATCTCACTCCTGCTATTGCTCCATGTCTGCAGATGCGATGTTAGTAGTGATATCTCGCTCTTGCTGTCATCCTTTCTTCTCAAGGTAAAATTTTAACTTTGAAATGTGAGTCAAACTAAACAGATCTTTTCTAACATTACTTTCATTGTTTATCACAGCAATAAAGATTTTAATACAATATCCATCAGAGAAATGCAAAATGAAGAGATTCCATTTTACCCTATGCAGACAAGAAAACAAATATGGAATAACAATGCCTTGTATTAGGCTTTACCCTATCTCAAGAAACAACTCAGAGAGTGACAGAAGACACTAGATGTCAATTTATGGCCTCCATAAATGAATAAACTTTTGAATAACTGCACATATTAGGGCTTCCTGAGTACCAATATGTTCTCCATTTTGCTTATTCTTTTTTCTGGCTTATATGTGATATGTGTATAGCATGTAGTTTGTTCTTTAAGAAGTTGAGAAAAAAATACATTGTATTTAGGTACACTAGAGAAATTTACTTTAAAATGAATAAACATAATAGCTACTTTATTGAGCTACATTTAAGATAAATATCTAAAACAACATAATGATAACTTATTGAAATGTTTCATGTAGTAACTTATCTAACCCTTTGTGTTAACTTTAATTTTTTCTTCATTTATAAATAAAAAGCAATGGTTAGAGTCAAATAGACTGAATTGTTTCTGTGTAATGAACAAGACGAATTAGTCTATAAAGCATAAAGCCGATACAATGTCTCTGGCTGCCAACTGTTTATAAATGTTTACAGGATCCCAGGAAGAATATAGGCTCTGGATTTACTTCTTGTCCTAAGTGGCCTTTCTTCAGGTGCTCGGATAAGCTCTCCTATCTCTCTGGATCCCCTGAAGTAATGTCTTTGCTAGATGAGCTTGACCAGAAGATGTATTTGCATAAAGTCAAATAAAGCTATTAATTCTCTCATTTTATTAGATAAATAACTCTTAAAATAATTCTACAAAATCAGAAATCTTGATTCTTTTTTTTAAAAACCAAGGTGTTCTAGATACATTACACAAATGATTATAGCTCCTATTATAATATTTCACAGTGTGGAAAAAACGGACTGAGTGATTTCATTTGTAATGCCGGTCTCTACTGAACATTGAAGGAAGAGAAAGTCTGCTATTCTCAACAGGAAGTGCTTTCCCCACCAGCAATCGCCATAACATTATTGCTTCCAGAGAAATCAACAAGTGATTTATGATCTCATAGCTGTGTTATGCATTAGTAGAAGCCAAAGGACTCCTTAAGTTAGATCTATTGCAGTAAGGCATTGGCAAACACCAATCCTCATATATTTTTCATGTCCTAAAATTAAATTATAAATTATTTCATAAATCCGCATGCAATCAAAGCCTGTGATCGATCAGTCTAATCAAAGATGTGTACTTCAGAGCTTCAAAATGAGTAAAACACCACTAAATAATAGTAATAAAAAAGAATAGTTTTTTCTTTTTAAAGTGAGAAATGTTGAGAGATTTTAAAACTTAAGGAAAGCTATGGTTTAGCACACAGTCATTATTAAATTTCACTGATTAACTAGACGGCCTTTGCTAGACATTGCTTATACTATTCTCTATTTTTATACACTTTATTACCAGTTATATCACGAGATATAATTGAAAAAAGAAAGACATTTTAGTGAATGGAATTCTGGAATAAGACAGAAATTAGTTTGGTGCATCTTACTAAGATTTTGTTCCTTTATGTTTGTTTTCACTTCCTTACCAAAACTTACAAGGGTAAACTGAAAATGTTTCTTTTTATGTGTAAAATTTACTACCAGATGATCCCATTTGTCAACCTAAACGATTCACAAAAGGAAGGACAACATTATGTATTTTACACATGATCCAGTTTTGTATCACTAAAACTATATCCTCTGAACTCCTCTTAGACTTTTTTTGTTCTGAAACACAGATAAAGTTTAAATAATTGACCTAATTCCTTCTCTCTCTGGAGAGCTGCCTCCCAAAAGGTGAGAGAAATCTTACTGTAACTGTTTGAAAGCATTGCCTTGTTATTCCCAGTCCAATGCCCTCATGCACAACTGTGCACAACTGTGCTTTATACTCTGGCCGACTTATGGGAAATACCATGTGGTCAAGGTCTTATATACACCCGACAACCGATCTCCCTTCCTTATAAGTGTGCAGAGGGGGAAGCTGCACTGCCTTCTGCAGTTTCTTTTGAGTGGCTTCGTGCCACAGTTCCCCCACATTAGCTCAACTTTGACAGAGATCACGAAGAAATTCACCTTTATTCTCTTCTGAAAAAGATCTCAGAAACTTTTCAAGAATTCCACAGCTGAAGGGCAGCTCAGTCCACAAAGCCAGAAGGGATATACATGACACTTTTTCTCTGAGAAGCCTCTACCCTAAAAAGTGGGATAATGAACATGTACCTGTAGGGTGGATTCATCTTAATCTCAAAGTAATTTTTCACAGATAATGAACTTTATGCTTGCCATTTGGAGAACTAAAACAAACAACACCAGAAACGGAAGCATCATAATTTGGTTTCATCTTTAACAGAACCTGACAGACTACCATACAACACAAGGTAAAAGTAACTTTTACAACATCTAAATCTGACAAATTATAAATGCCCAAGCTGACCCTTTTATGCTAGGTACTCAAGGAAGAGTGCCTTTCACGAGGTAGGAAGTATTCAGTCATAAGTTTACTAATGTTTTTGATGTTATAAACTATGGAATTCATAACCTAAGTTTATTGAATAATACTCTCATTCTGAATCCTCATATTATTCAGCTGTAGTAGTTATAATAGACATGTGTTATAATGATTAACTTCTATTGCTAGACTCACAATGCTATGATGCTAGTGAATATACAGAGAACACTTGTACTTGATCTCAAAGCTATTGCCAAAGGGGGAGTAAAGCACATTCATTTTAAATGTTAAAACATAAAGGATTTTTTGGACGTGACTGCTATGTGAGGAAAATATGAAGATAATTTTAGAAAACACATTTTGACATGGAATAGAGAGTTGGGGAATTTGTAGTTAAGACAATTAAGTTTAATTTAATACTCAAGAACTTGGAGAAGTGAGCCGGGTGATTACTAGGAAGGATTTACCAGAGCACACGTAAAGTACTAAGTCCTCAGAATGACCAATAATATGGGTTCTACAGGTGCTTTTCCTCATGTCAAATTACAATCCTGACCACAGTAGATGAATTTTAAGACTCAACACATTTTGTACCTCATTTATAAACATGAAATATAACATTATCTCCTTATTTTATTATCTTATAGATTAAATGAATATAACTGAAGCATTTTGTTTTGCATAATAAAACATTACCTTAATCTTTGTAATAATTTTTCTTACCTATACTCAAAAATACAAAGTCCAAACTGGGAAGAAAAAGAGTAGATTACTTTTTTTAATAGAAGAATATAAAAAAATCTATTTGAGGTCTCTAAGAAATGATATAGCACTGGTTATAAAATCATGTATGGGGAAATAAAAAAGGCAAATAATATTTCATATGTATGTGTCACTTTTCTTATTTTTAATCCTAAACTACACACACACACACACACAAAATTCAGAAAAAAATCATAATTAAAATATTATTTGCTGAGACTGGGGATACAAATAAAAAAGCAGAGGTAAGACAAGTTCAAGGTTTATAAAATCTAGAGCAGGTTGAAGAGAAGACTGGAAAGTGAGCAAGATTTCAATATAAAAGGCAAATAAATGGGAAGTCATCAAGCTTGCTGATAGAATGCATATGGTCACACGTGAGATGCTAAGTTCATTTTCCAGTACCATCGAAAAAAGGTACTGATCTTTCATCTGGTAGACAAACCCTAGGATAGGTATTAATTGTTTCTACGCTTAGTTATATATTAGTTTTAGAACCTCAATTAGCGTAGCAAGTGCAAGGCCCTGGGTTCAGTCTTTTCAGCTTCAAAAAAAAGAAGGTATTATTTAAAAAAAAATCCATTTTGATATCTATTGAATCCCTAAGTTAAAACTTGAAGCCTGGTGAAACTTAAATACTAAAGCCTACAATATCTCTAAAACAACACTTAAATACCTTCATGAATATCATTTCTTAAAATATGGGTACTTCCATTTTAATATCACTTCATAATATTGAAGTCATTATGTAAATAGAAAGAGAAATGTGTAAACCAGTGACAGCAAAAAGACCAGAGTCATCAAATGCACAGAGTAAAAGTCTAATTCTGCCACTTTGGGAACAGGAAATAAAAGCAGCATTTGAATTCTGGTCACTTGTGGGAATTCAGCTTGTCATCGTATTCCTATGAAGCGCAAATTAAGAATGCGGATATAACACTTTTGTAAACTCCTGTACTGTAGCAGCTGCTTGTAACACTAAGATCAAGCTAAGTAATTATTTTGCCTTATGCCTCTCATCAGATCTCCTACATGAGTGACAGGGGAGCAAGCAATCACTCAGGAGAGACTGACTTCATCCTTGTAGGCTTCAGGGTCGGCCCTGAGCTCCATCTTCTCCTCTTCCTGCTCTTTCTGCTTGTGTATGCCATGATCCTTCTGGGAAATATTGGGATGATGACCATTATTTTGACTGATCCCCGGCTGAACACACCAATGTATTTCTTCCTAGGCAACCTCTCCTTCATTGACCTCTTCTATTCATCTGTTATCGCGCCGAAGGCTATGAGCAACTTTTGGACCGAGAGTAAGTCCATCTCGTTTGCAGGCTGCGCAGCCCAGATCTTTCTCTTTGCACTCTTCATTGTGGCGGAAGGATTTCTCCTGGCAGCCATGGCCTATGATCGTTTCATCGCCATCTGCAACCCACTCCTCTACTCTGTTCACATGTCCACACGTCTCTGTGCCCAGCTGGTGGCAGGCTCGTACTTCTGTGGCTGCATCAGCTCTGTTCTCCAGACCAGCATGACATTTACTTTATCCTTTTGTGCTTCTCGGGCTGTTGACCACTTTTACTGCGATAGTCGTCCGCTTCAGAGACTCTCCTGTTCTGACCTTTTCATACACAAAATAGTATCTTTTTCCTTAGCTGGCATCATTATCTTACCAACGGTCATAGTCATCGTTGTTTCTTACATGTACATCGTGTCCACCGTGTTAAAGATACGCTCCACAGAGGGAAGGAAGAAGGCCTTCTCCACTTGCAGCTCTCACCTGGGTGTCGTGAGTGTGCTCTACGGTGCTGTCTTCTTCATGTATCTCACCCCTGACAGATTCCCTGAACTGAGTAAGCTGGCTTCCTTGTGCTACTCCCTAGTCACACCAATGCTGAACCCTCTGATCTACTCTCTGAGGAACAAAGATGTCAAAGATGCTCTAAGCAAACTTCTAGACAAGAAAAAATCCATTCTTTGATTTTCTCCTGTTCCACTAGTAGTCTTTTGAATATTGGTTTCATACTTCTTGTTGCCAATGCTGAGTTTTTCTCCTGTCTGTAATAACAATGCTATTAGTAGCCTGATGTATACAATGCATCTTTGTGACATCTTTGACCCTCTAGTAATCCTTAAATTCTTGCACATGTGAACGTTCTAGAAATAACAGAAGCTTTTTATCCATCATCCCTTCTTCCCATATCTAACATCATTTTATTTCACATAATAATTATGTGTTTCATAGTGTTTAAAATGCTTAAATTTTATTAAAGTATTTATTAAGTAGCTTTTGATCTAATATTGACCCTATCTAAAATTTTTATTTCCCTCCTACACACAATCTAGATAATCCACAAAGTGACAGATTTTATTTTCGAGAATACATTGGCTTTGTGTTTTTCATTGTTATTAATGTATTAAGTGATTATCAAACTTCAGTGTGATAAGTACTTTCCATGTATTCTACATAGAAGCAATAATTATAGCAAAGAAGCTGTATGCAACCTCACTATATACAGTAACTTGAAAATTTCTCTGAGAATGCCAGGCATTGTGGAGTCCTTTGAGCCACACAAAACACAAATCTGAATACACAGAACTAACTTGGAAGATGAAGCACTGTCAAGTTTTGATTACTGATTACCTCAATTTATCTGGTGTTAATTATTTTTGGGGGTATTTAATAAATATATAGAAGTAGCTGAACCACCAAAATAGAATGTTTTCTAAAATGTACTTCTCTAGCTCTCTTTCTATATTTGTTTATTTCATAAATTTTATTCAATACATTTTACCACATTTTAGTATCATGATAGCCATAATAATAAATCACTTTATTCTTTAAGAAGTTCACAATATAGTATATGAGTCAAATCTTTGGGAAATCAATTAAAAATCAAAGGCTGTGTGCCAAAAATACTCTCTGAGATCACATTGTGAGGTGAGTGAGAGATGAAGGTTGGTAAGCAGGGATACTTTTCTTGGGCTCAGAGGAAAATGGATTTTAAAGGTATAGAGTTGAAAGCAGGAAGACTGATGCTATGGCTAATGGTGGTGGTGTGAACTTAAACTTTACTTATGCTATTGAGGAAAAGGCACATCTTTAAAACCATGATTAGCAACAAAAGTTAAAGGACTAGTGAGTCAAGACTATGTGAAAAGAGATGGTCTCCAATTTTTAAACTAGAACCAATGTTTATGGTGATTGTCTAAGCAGAAAAGTCAATGAGAAGAACTAAGTTAAGGGTGTACCTGTCCAATCCATCAGACCCATGGTTTGACCTTCAGCATCAATAATAAAAATCAATTAAAGGGTTTAATGTAAGAGAACACCTCAGTTTTATAATTATAATGTTTAGAAAGATCTATAGCCAACATTGTCTTTAATGATAAAAACTTGAAGCTTCCCTGATGTAATTGTTAAATAATGCTACAATGTCATATTATAACATATATATTTAAGTTTGTAATAAAATTCTAGATGATTTAATGAGATAGCTGGAAACAAATGTTTTGTAGCTTAATTGTATAACTTAAAATTTTTATGTTGAAGCTTGTGGTGGTTTGAATGTGCATGACCCCATAGGCCATGTTTGAATGCTTAGTCACCAGGGAGTAGAACCTGTTTAGGGACAGATTAGGAGGTATAGCCCTGAGGGAGGAGATGTGGCCTTGTTGCAGGAACTGTGTCATTGGGAGTGTGCTTTGAGGTTTCAAAATCCTACACCAGTCTCAGGTTCTCTGTGCTTTCTGCCTGTGGATCAGGATGTATCTTTTTAGCTACTGACTCATTGTGATGCTTTTCTGTTTTTGACCATGATGATCACGGAGTCACCTTTCAAAACTATAAGAGAGCCCCCAAATAAATGTTCCTTTCATAAGAGTAGCCTTGGTCATGGTGTCTTTTCACAACAATAGAACAGTAACTAAGACAATGCCCAAATCTCCAATGTTTCAGAATAAGACTATAATTTGGATAGTATCCTTGAAGATGAAATAAAGTTAAAGTTGGACAACAAGTGGGTCACAATTCATAGTGTATCAGGATATTTGTTGGAAGAAATTATAAGAACACGGAATTTTCAGTTTCGTGTGCATAATGTTGAATCAAGCAGAGAAACCAAGAAAATTGTCACTTACAAACCAAGAAAAAGATCTAAGATGAACTCACTCTGGTGGTAGCTTCATCTTAGGCATTAGCCTCCAAGGCTATAAGAAAATATTTCTGTGATAACTATACCCAGTTAGTTGTATTTTGTTATGACAGACTGAGAAAACTTGTGTGATTAGATGATTGATGATAAATACACAATGGCATGTGTTTGCATACAAAATGGTGACATGGAGAAAATTCAAATGTCTCAGCAGTAGCAGCAATAAAACTTTCCGCAATGAATAATTAGTTATAGTAGGTTTCCTGAAACATGGATAATATATAAAGGTCAATGTAAAATATCCCAGCAGCTTGGTCCTGCCTCAACTTGATATGCCATGTTTTGTTGACTCCCATAGGATGTCTTACCCTTTGTGAGGAGTGGATGGGAAATGGGTGGGTAAAGGGGAGGTGGGGGAAGAGAACAGTAGAAGAAGAGGGAGGAGAAACTGTGGTTGGTATGTAAAATAAATTAAAACATTTTAATAAAAAAGTAATGTAAAACATGTTGTGGAAGTGAAAACATCAAGATAAAAGAATAGAAATTTCCATTTGTAGTTTCTTTATGTAAACACAAATTTAACAATAATGTACAGAACAAAATATATCTGTGAGAATTCCAGCAAACAGTTAAAATGTTGTAAAACCCCCAAGAAACTAAGAAGGCAAGGATACCTTCATCAAAATGGGTAAAATATACTCAGATACAGGTGGCTCAGCTAAGTATCTAGAGAATACCTTAATTCATGCTTTCTATTTTGCAGGGAAATATTGGATTGCATGCTACAACCAACACACGGACTTTTTAGAAGATTAAATAAGAATTTTTTTTTCTGTGAATCATTTGATGCTCAAATGAAACCAACATAGTTGTATGTTAAGGAATTGCTGAGAATACAGAGATAACAGCAGGGGTGAATCAAAACCCAATGCCATTATCATTGGCTTCTCAGTCAACCCTCATTGTCAGCCACATTCAGAGAGTCCGGTCTGATCACATACTCTTTCAGTCCCAGTCCAGCTGGCCTTGGTGCACTCCCATTAGATCAGTCCCACCGTCTCAGTGGGTGGACGCACCCTCGCGGTCCTGACTTCCCTTTTTTTTAAAATTTATTTATTTATTTATTAAAGATTTCTGCCTATTCCCCTCCACCTCCTCCCATATCCTTCCCCCTCCCCCAATCAAGTCCCCCTCCCTCATCAGCCCGAAGAGCAGTCTGGGCTCCCTGCCTTGCAGGAAGTCCAAGGACCTCCCACCTCCTTCCAGGTCTAGTAAGGTGAGCATCCAAACTGCCTAGGCTCCTACAAAGCCAGTATGTGCTTGCTCATGTTCTCCCTCCTTCTGTTCTTCATCTGGACCTTGGGAGCTCAGTCCAGTGCTTCAATGTGGGTCTCTGTCTTTATCTCCATCCATTGCCAGATGAAGGTTCTAGGCTGATATGCAAGATATTCATCAGTGTGGGCACAGAAAAATTTTAAACAAGAGCATAGAGGAAAAATTCCCCAATCTAGAGAATATGGTAAGCATCAAGATGTGAGACGCATACTGAACAACCAATAGGACCACAAACGCAATTGTTTATAAAACAGAAAAAATATATTCAGAAAAAACAGGATCTTAAAAACATCAAGGGAAAAAAACCAAATCACACATCAGGACAGCATAATTTGAATAACACCCAACTTTTCAGTGAAGGCTGAAAGCTGGAAATGCCTGTGTGAATGTTGCCCAAGTTTTGAAGGACCATGAACAACAACCCAGTTTACTGTTTCCGGCAAAACTATCAATCATAATCTATGGGGAAAACATTCTATCATCAAAATAAATTTAAACAATTTTTGTCTAAGAATTCAGCTCTTCAGAGGACACTCTGCAGAGGAAGGAAAACATCATTCTAACATGAATGCTAGCTACACTGAAGAAGACATAAGTGTAATCCCAGTGTAACTGACCAAATGAGATCCAAAAACTCAAAAAATTAAAATACAGAGAAAAATGACAACGTAAAAAAGAAGACAAAAAATAAAAGGATGCGTGAAATAGGGAAACTGATATAAGATGTAGAGTTCAATAAAGATACAGAGTTACATAAAAACACACAAGCTGAAATAATGCTAATAATGAAAAATTCAATAAAAATAAAAACCCAGGAGACAGCTGGAAAGATGGCTAAGAAGTGGGGAGTGAGCACAAATCCAGCTCACAGCACCCAAGCCCAGCACCTCACACCCACCCTCGCTTCACCGATAGTGACACACATATATGCACATATAATTTAAAAATAATAAAGCAAAATTAACAGCTTAGAAGAGATCCTCACCATTAGGATGGATCATGTGGAAAACAGAGTAAGAAGGATGGAAGACAGGCAGAGTAATTATACTGCCCAGTAAAATGCAGTGATAGGTTTACAAACATCTGTGAAGGAGACATTAGAAAGCTTTGGAACATCATAAAGTGACCCAGCCTTAGAATTATGGGCATATGAGGAGAATAGCATACAAAAGGAGCACAAAATATTATCGGTAAAATTATATTAGCCAATTTTCTCCACCTAGAGAAGAGATCCCTTTCAGCACTCAGAGATCAAAGCAGTATAAATAGACGGAATGAGAAAATAAGCTCTCAATGACATATTACAGTTAAAATATGAAAAGTGCAGAATAAAGTATTCTGAAAATTGAAACAGAAAATGATCAAGTCACTTACAAAGTGACTATTGGACGGTCACTTCATACTCATCGATGGTGTGGAAGATTGTATTATGTCAATCATATTTTAAATAAATGCTGATTGGCCAGGCAGGAAGTATAGGCAGGTCAATCAGATAGGAAGCAGAGGCAGGGTGATGAGAACAGAAAAATTCTAGGAAGGAGGAAGCCCATTTTTCCAACTCCTTCCCAGACCACTTAACAAGCAGGATATGACCTGCCCCATTGAGAAAGATACCGAGCCATGTGGCTAACAGTTCAGAATAACTGGTTAATATAAGTGATAAGAGCTAATAAGAAGCCTAAGCTAATGGGCCAACCACTTTTTATAACTTATGGAGATCTCTGTGTGATTTTCTCTGGGACTAAATGGCTGGGGGACCAGGCAGGACAGAAACCCCAACAAGCAGCAGACCCTTCATGTTACAGAATGGCACCCAATGCATTTGAGTGTTACACATCAAAGGAACAATACACCAAGAAAATATTATAAACATAACATAGAATCATAAAACTCAAGTGCATCAAACATCAGAAGAACTTGTAAACTGGTAATAGATGTAAAACAACAGATTAACCACAAAATAGTAATACTGAGTGACTTAAGTATATTATTGTGATTTCTTTGAATATTTTGACTGTGAAGGAGCTAAGTACAGAGAGACATTTTGTTGTATGGGCTGCTAATCTAAACCAGAATTTATATTATAAAGGTATCTTGACTTCAGAATTTGGGTCTAAGAATATGTTGCTTTGAAAAAGAGGTTCTTCTTTTGTTTCCATAGAGGATGAGAACCTGTGGCTTCATTCCAGGCTAATATGATTTGATAGACCATGAAGCCCCAAGAGGTCACTGTGAATACCCCCAAAATAACTTCACCCAATAAACAGCAGGAAGAAGTTTGGACAAAATTATGCTCATATTCCAAAATATTGTTTGTAAATGCTTCTTTACATTTAAAAGGTGATATGCTATAGAGATGCATACTTTGCATTAGTATGGATCTTGGTTTATTGATACAAATATAAGGTTAATTTTGTTATATGTATATTTCTGCTCTTGATTAAGGTATTGTAATCATGCAGTTAATTTAAAGTGTAATGTATAATTAAGAAATATAGGTTAATAGATAATCATCAAGCTTGTAGTCATGTCAGTTAGATTTTCTAGATGTATAGAGATCTATTTCAGATGGATAGGCATTCTTCAAACCTTTCAAAGACTACAAAATATGGCATTTAAAATGTTTAAGAACTTAGGACTTTTCATGACAGTGAGGCACATTTGTTCCTGGAAGCACCAATTACTTCAAGAGGAATATGGACATTGAATAGGCTTTTTATGATGTTGGTTAGCCATTGGGGAAGAAACTGCTCTTGCCTGGACTGCTTGATAAACTGGACATGCAAGACCTGCAGAGAAATGACTGCTGGACTTGCCTAAAAGTGAGATGATCTTTCATGGTTCCTGCTTCATGAAAGACTCTGTGAGACATTCTTCAGCACACAGAAGAAAGTGACAGACAAACTGCCAATATAGGCAAAACTGTCCTTGAAATTTCCTGCTTCATGGAAAAGTCTGCTGGATACTATGGGCCTGTAGGCTGAAGATGAATTCCCCATGCTACAGAAGAACATTGGGTGACTGTCCAGGCAGCAAGATGTCTCTGTTAATACTAGAGTTTTGGAAGTTGCTTTACAAACAATGCACCTTCTGTTTATTTAGGTAATATTATATCCTTCTGGAGTCTTTGATGGAGTTGAAAAACTTACAGTTTTTTTTAGTTATGATATAAAGTAGATATACATATTATAACTGTAATTCTTGCTTGATACTTGCTCTATTATATGTAATTTTACTATGTTAAAGATAAAGTCTTTTTTTATTTAAACAGAAAAGGGGAGGTAATGTGGTGTTTCATTCTGTATGCTGTGTTTAACATTAATGAATAAAGAAAACTGCTTTGGAAGTTTTACCCCATGCTTGACTGGGCCAGCTCCTTCTAGGTACTGACATGAGAGCATCACTAGATGAGGGATTGATGGTAGAGCAAGTACATATCTCATAGTGGGTAAGAAACCAAGAGGAGGGAGCCTGAGCAAGATACCCTTCAATAGGCAATTACAACCTGAATCAAGTCAGAGACTTTGTTTTCAGTACTTCTGAACCACCCTCATTGATTGAGAAACACCCCTTTAGAAAACACATCTTCAGGGGACACTTCAGATTCAAAGTATAACGACATATATATAAGCTCAAAATATTACATTAATGTCTACTTCAAAGATTTTAGATTGTGAGGTAAACACTTGTCAAAATACACAAATAAAGTCTATTGCTCAAAGAACATGTCTAACATTGAAAAAGCATGGGCATCTCCTCCAGTCATTTGGCATACAACATACCTGTTGTTCCTGAAAAGCAAGTTTATTTGACCATGTTCTTGTCAATCATCTTACTTATTAAAGATTATGTGGCATACTTTAAAAAAAGAAAGAAAGAAAACTGCTTTGAGCCTATAGCAGAGCCAAAGGGGAACAGAGCTAGGTGGGGAAAACTAAACAGAATGCTGGGAGAAAGAAGGGTGGAGTTAGAGAAGAGCCATGTAGCCCACCAGAGACAGATGCTGAGAACTATACCTGGTAAGCCACAGCCATGTGGAGATACACAGATTAATGGAGATGGATTAAATTAAGATGTAAGAGCTAGCCAACCAGAAGCTAGAGCTAATGGGCCAAGCAGTAATTTAATTAATATAGTCTCTTTGTGAATATTTCAGTTCTGGGTGACTGGGACAAACAAGCAGCCTGCTGCTACAATCAGGACTATAAGAAATGAACCAAGTGTGTTTTTGTCACATTGTATCTGTTTTATTAGTTTCTTCTGTGTAGAAAATCAGTTATCATGTCCTCCAGGGAATGCTTTTAATTTTCCAAAGGCTTAATGAGTTCATTAATTAATAATTTTCTCTCTTTCTCTCCTTGTTTCCTCCATTCTATTTCTTTTCATTTGTTTCTTTTTTTTGCATCATGGCACAAAGTAGTTTACTGATGATAGAGCCTGTTGATCTCCTTGGAGTATTATATGGAGGCACTGCCTGCCCAGATCCTTGGTTTCCATCCTCATGGGGAAATTTCTTTCTGGATTCATTCCAGGCCTACTTGCCACTGAATTGGTGAAATAGTACAAGACAGTTGTAAGTCCATCCAACGTGATGTTAGGATATCATCTAAAAATGTTGCTACTGTTTGTTAAAGCCAGCAAATCTGAACCGGGAACTGAACATTGATGAATGACAATCAGTGCTGTGGAATAGTTTCTGGGTAATGAAAAGTTTGTTTATATCCACGTTTTGATGTATTCTTAAGCGTATTTAGTGATTACCAAGATAATAAAAAAAAGTTCTCATATCTGTACCCTGACTTAGCTTTCAATTCTAACCCATGTTTTGAAAATTCTGCTAAAATCAGGAACTTGTTAACGTAAACTATGGATTTAAAGGAAACTTAGCTTTTTAATTAATAGTCCTTGCTAAAGGTAATTTTTTATCACTTCTGTACTGTGAACATTGACCAGTTATATAATTTTAACCTTTGTATTCAAGATGGTCAGCTATTACATATACACCAAAGGTTCAAAATGTGCTTGCATATGAAAATTTCATAGTGTGATTCCAGTACCAACAGGAGCAATTGTGAGACATTTTTGGGCATAAATACACATGTTGTAGGTTAATGCACATGATTATGCGATTTAAAAGTCAGCTTCATAGCATGTGATTAAACTATTGATTATACAAATTCTTTTATACTCTACAATAAATTGTTGAGTAGTAGACAAGCATGTTTCTCACTCTAGTGACCCCAAGTCACTTAAATCTATTGTTAATATTTTAATTTTTTAAATCATAGAGTTGGAAAAAAACTCTTCTCTATGTCTATGCTGTATTTTACTTAAGAATATGCTGCAATTGTAACAGTGTATGTTTAAATAACGATAACTGGGGCTGGACTAAATTATTACTTTTACTATTTAAATAACTATATTTAAATTGTTTTGTGTTGTCTTTTCATTTTACAAGGGTATATTAGGGCTTTTTCTAAAAGGGGAGTAAAAATTGAAAGGAGGAAGGATAATTTGAAAAAAGAATGAAGAATAACATAGAAAAAAAGTAAATTAATAAAGAAAGAAAATAAGAAGCAGAAGAAGGAGGGAGGGAGAGATGGGGTGCAAAGCAAGAATCTTATTGCATTGCTTTTAACGAATATAAGCAAAATGATGAGTGTTTTTGGCAGTTAAGTTGTGCTTTCAAGCATTTAAATCATCTTATGGCTGAACAACAAAGGAACTAATGGCATGAAGTTATTGTGTAAAAATAAAATTGTCTAAACTGGAGAGACTCCCTCTATCCTATAAAACTGTATATATATACATATATATGTATATATACACACATATATGTGTAATGGTATATGTTACTTTTTATTTTGTTGATGAAACTAACCAAGCCAAATAACATTTTAATTTGTGCTCAAAATTTATTCAAATATATTTACATTATAATACTTCATATATTGTACCTTCTAGAAAGATTATGATGTATACAATATCAACGTTTTATAGTCACAAAACTTAATGGCAGTAAACAGGTGATAGAATCTATGGGAAAATTCAAAACAAAACTTCCTGATTCCAGACATTTTCCTGGAATTTCTGTTTTCCCAATAGAATTTAGAGGTCCAATTTGCATTTATTACAGGTAAGTATAATGAAAAATCTTCATTGGATTAAACAACTCAATGGGGAGATTGTCTATGTCCTTGATGTTTTATAAAGTAAAATGAACAAGGTAAGTGTGCTTCCATACTGAGTGGGCAGTTATTTTTACTAAACTTCTGACTCTTATGTTTATTTTTTGCCATTTCAAGTTTTATCATCATATTAGCTATGAAGAGTGAGCAGAAGAGGAATTACTCAGATATAACCGAGTTTATCTTGTTGGGATTTACAGCCCCTTCAAAGTTTCAAGTCGTTTTATTCTTGGTGTTCTTGATGATCTACATGGTCACTGTGGTAGGGAATGTCAGCATGATAATGATTATTAAGATGGACTCCAGATTCCAAACACCTATGTATTTCTTCCTTAGAAACTTGTCTTATTTGGATCTCTGCTATTCCACAGTCATTGCTCCCAAAACCTTAGCCAACTTCTTGACAAGTGAAAAGAAAATTTCCTACAATGGTTGTGCCACCCAATTCTTCTTCTTTGCTTTGTTTGCTACAACAGAATGCTTCCTTCTTGCTGTCATGGCATTTGATCGATTCTCAGCCATTTGCTCTCCTCTCCTTTATCCTGTGCACATGTCCCAAAAGGTCTGTATTCAGTTGGTAACTGGCTCCTACATTTGTGGAGGCATCAACTCCATGGTACAGACAGGTTTCACCTTCAGCTTGCATTTCTGTGGAGAAAACAGGCTGGACCACTTTTTCTGTGATGTCCCAGCTTTGATTAAGATTTCCTGTGCTGACACCTTTGTGAATGAGAATGTAATGTTTATTCTCTCTGGTCTCATCATCGTCTCAAGTACAACCATCATTCTGGTTTCCTATGGGTACATTCTTTCCACTGTCCTGAAGATCCCCTCAACCCAAGGAAGGAGTAAGACTTTCTCCACCTGTGGCTCTCATATAGTAGCAGTGAGCTTATTCTATGGAACTGTGTTTTTCATGTATGCCCAGCCTGGGTCCATCTCCTCTCCAAAGCAAAACAAGATTGTTTCTGTGTTCTACACACTTATAATACCCATGCTGAACCCTCTAATATATAGTCTAAGAAACAGAGATGTCAAAGATGCTGTACAAAAAATATTAGGTGGGAAATGTTCTCAGTGATATTTATGAAACCTTTATTTAGTGAGCAAAATTTCTTTTCTAAGCTGTATATGACCACAAATATAATTATATAAGTCTCATAGAGTAATAATTCTAGCAAAAATGCATAGAACATTATTTTGTTTATACTGAATATATGAAAGCATATAACTTCTCACTTTATAATGAAATTTCAATTGATTAGGTAGCAAATATAAAAATTTATCTTTATGTAATTGTTAAAATTTTGCCATATATGTATATTACACTTTTTATGTCAACCAATGACATTGACTCATGTCACCTTTCACTTCCTGGGTCAAGCCCACCTAAGCAAAAGAGAAATTCTCTATTGTCCTACAGGGTCCTAGATTTTCATCATTTCAACACCACACACAGGACCGAGAGAGTGAAAATATAAAAATGGCCTCCAGACAAGTCTGACTCAATTTTCATTCAATCTGTAGATTTTTGTTGTTTATAATTGACCATAAAACATTATGTGGGCACCAATTTCTTACTTTCACTAAGAAATCCCCAACATTGGATCCTATCAGAGTAAAAATAATCTCATCCTGGTGGTTAAGGGCATCAGAAATCAAACCATTAGATACTTATTTAGACTGTTGGTCAGGAATGAGGAGGTGTACAAGGCTTTTTTTGGGGGGGGGCACCAACCAGTTTTCAAGTCATGACACAGAACCTTATTAGCTGGGAATCCTCAACCTAGCTTAGGCTTGCTTTTGGCTAGCTCTTTTAACTTAAATAAGCCTGCCTTTCTTTATCTACCTTTTACCTTGGATCTTTTTTTTTTTTTACCTTTCTTCCTTTTGTATATCATACTTTCACTGTTTCTTGGGTCTGGGTGGCAGCTGAGTGGTTTCTGGCCTTGGGCGTGTCCCTCCTCTTCTCCCTCATTCTTTCCTTCTTCTTTTCTGTCCCTAACCTTGATTTCTCCTCCTATCTATTCACTCTACCTACCAGACCAGACTATCCCTCTTCTGCTTAATTGTTTGCCATTCAGCTTTTTATTAGACCAATCAGGTGCCTTAGGCAGACCAGGTGAAACAGAAGCAACTCATCTTTATATAATTGATCACATATCTTTGCATCATTAAACAAATACAGAGTAAACAAAAGTAACACACCTTTACACAGTTAAGTAATATAATGTAGAGTAAACAATTGTAACACCTCTTTGCCTGCCGAGGCACCCAAAATGGAACATATTGTTGCAATTGCTCTTGTTTGCTTATCATAGCTAGATGGTATAATGTTATTACTGAAGACACTACTCACTTTGCCTATAACACACAGAGAAGCCAACTTCAACTGTAGATGGTGAATTCTTCCTTCTGGGTAGCTTATATAGTTCCAAAAGGTGTTACATAACCTGTTGAGAGAGAAAAGAAATCATAGGTGTCTCTGACTGCTGATCTCTACATGCTAGAACTCTAACCTACATGGCAAGATGTGCCCATTGGCATAAGAGTGATATAACTGGTAGAAGGGTAATCAATCGTTTTATGATTTGATATAAAGTCTGCCTCACATGAGGGATTTAATGTCTTATACTGTAAATTGGCCAAAATCCCATGACTGGGGAACTCACAGACCCTAAAGGGAAAGTTACTGCTATTGGTTTGCTAAATGGTTATGGGGTCAAGCTGCCCTCTAAATAGTTGTGTTTATTCCTAAAGATTTGTGTTACTTCTACCTTTGTCAGAGAAACTTCTTTTTGCAGTAGGTAATGCAGATATATAACAAGTCAAAGCACTGTGTACAAGTAAATGAGTATCCATTTGTGAATAAATCATTCATAGCAAGCCCTTCTCTCACACCCTAGCTCAGGAGACTTTGTAGAAGACAGATAAGAAAGAATCAAAACGATGGGGTAAAATCTACAAAATTATGACTTGTTGACATGGCATGGCTAATGCATTCATCAATTTGTGGCTACACGAACAAGATCTAGACAAGATCATATAATCAATATTCCTACATGACAGGGGCTGAGCCTTTGGTTGACCAGACATTGGAAACTGATGGCTACCAAAGGAAGTTTCACTCTTTTTTGAGAACATGGCAGCTTATAGGCTGCCCATGTCCCAGTAGATAGTCACATCCACATGAAGATGGGCAGGAGTAATAGGACTCAATGTTATTAATAACCAAGAAATAGATGATTTCAGTCATGATGTACTTTTAATTCTAGCACCTAGCATACAGATGTAGGTTCTGTGTATGGCCAACCTGGTACACAGAAAATACAAATCCAGCCATAAGATCATAAGAAGACCTGTTTTAAGAAAAAAAAAAGAGTAGAAGGAAGACATCAAAATGGGAGGAGATAGCTGGGCGGTGGTGGTGCACGCCTTTAATCCCAGCACTCGGGAGGCAGAGGCAGGCGGATCTCTGTGAGTTCGAGGCCAGCCTGGACTATAAGAGCTAGTTCCAGGACAGGAACCTAAAGCTATGGAGAAACCCTGTCTCAAAAATCAAAAAAGAAAAAAAAAGAAAAGAAAATGGGAAGAGATGATGTGGTGGGCACAAGAGAGAGTTAGAGGAAGGTAGTAGTGGATTGATATGACTAAAATACATTGTACAAATGTAAGCAATTCTCAAAAATAACTTAAAATATTATTTATAATGAAAAAATATATGTAATTTGTAGGCATCACCATTATGTATTGTTTTATATATGAAGTTTGCATGTATAAAATTTTACATATGTAAAATTGCTTATTAATACTTTGGTTTTAATTTGTGCTTTTTATGTTTATTTGAGTTATGTTTGCATATTGCTATGAGGATGATGTGATGATTTGAATAAAAATGGCTCCCATAGGCACATATATTTGAATACTTGGTCATTAGGGTGTGTGCACTACTTGGGAGGGATTAAGAATTACAGCCTTGTTGGAGTAGGTGTAGACTTGTTAGAGGAATGTGCCACTGGCTTTGAGGTTATAAAAGTCCAAGCCAAACCCACTGGCTTTCTCTTTCTGTTGCTTGCAGATCCAGATGTAGGACTGCCAGCTACTTCTCCAGTAGCATGTCTGCCTGTGTGCTGCCATGATTATTATGGACTAAACCTGTGAAACTGTAATCTGACAAAAACAAATAAATTAAGCAGTTTCTTTTAGGGAATTGTTTGATATAGGAAAACCCTACATCATGGTTTTTATGTTTTATTGCTACATCATGAAAGAAGAGTTTTTTAAAGAATTATTAATACTTATTTATTTATTATTAATTGATTTTCCACAACCCAATCAGTTTGCCCTCCCTCCCCCTTCCTCCTCTTTCTCTAGTCCTTACCCCTATTACAGAATATTTGTTTACACTGTGAATATATGTCTTTAACAAGGCACCTTCTGATTGATTTACTGAAAAGCAGAACGGCCAAATGTTAGGCAGGAAGAGGTTAGGCAAGGTTTCCAGGGACAGAGAGAAGGGTGGAGTTGTCAGCCAGATGAGCAGAAAAGGATGGTTCAAGATGAGAGGTAATGTCATGTGACAGAATATAGATTAATATAAATGGTTTAAGTTACGAGCTAGTTGAGACAAGCCTAAGCTAAAGGCCAAGCTTTCATAATTAATAATAAGTTTCCATGTAATTATTTCTGTGGTGACAGCTGACGAAAAAGCTTGCTACACCCCTCAACTAGTATGTAGTTACATTAACTACATATTTTAAAATATATTTGTTTGAGAATGTAAAATATGTGCACACAACACATACATTCAATACTAAAATGTATATATTTTTCTTTTTAATTGAAAACAGATTTTTTTCTCACATATTCTAATTATAGTTTCCCATCTACTCCTGGAGCTCATCTCTACCTCCCTCCCCTTCTACCCAGATCCACCCTGTTTCTGTCTCTCATTAGGAAACAAACATGCTTCTAAGGGATAACAATAAAATAATATGAGACAGGGACCTGCAGCGTTTCTTCCACTGCAACCGCCAGGGATCCTGCAGCATTTTACTTAATCCATGACAGTTATCCAAATGATTAAGAAAGAAAGAGACAAAAGACAGAAGATAGAATCAGGAGGAATCTGAGCAAGTAATCTAGCAGACTTGAGTTTATTTTTCATAGACCTTTTATACACAAAGCAAAAAGGAAGAAGTCAAAAGAAAAAGTGATGTGGGAGTGTTATATATCAATCTGTTGATTTCATTGGTTAAGCAATAAATAAACTGCTTGGTCCTGATTGGTTAGAAAATAGGTGGGTGGAGTAAACAGAAGAAAATGCGAGGAGGAAGAGGAAGTGAGCTCAGAAGTCATGCAGAGCCAGATGCCTCAGACAGAGATGCCATGCTCCCCTCGCGATAGCTCTGCTCTCTGAGGCAGAGGCATGAAGCTCAGACCCAGGATGGTCGTAGGCTAGAATCTTCCTGGTAAGCACACCTCATGGTGCTACATAGATGATTAAAAATGGGTTAAGAGGTTGAAGCTAATGGCCCAAGCAGTGTTTAAATGAATACAATTTGTGTGTTGTTATTTTGGGCATGAGCTAGCAGGCGGCTGGGGTGCTGGAGATGCAGCTCCACCGCTCCTATTACAACAAAAAAAGCCTTTGGCTTCCCTACTATGGTTCAAGAAACAAACAAGCATAATCACATCCTTAATTCTCAAAACATCTTGTAGCCACACCTTTGATCAAACATATTGTTATTTGGCCTTGAGGAGCAAAACACATCTAGTGAATACATCTTTGGCCAAACATCCTGTTATTTGGCCTTTACAATCTTGAACTCTCTAACCTTAAGTCAAGATGGAAATACTCACTGTTGGCTTCCACATCTGCAGAGTAAAGGTTTTCTCTGTAGGAACCAGCCCGACTTCTCAAGGTTCAATATGTTGCAATGGTATTGTCTTCATTAGTGGGGCTTGCCTTCAGTTTATGGAGAAAAATCTACAGACTGGACTAAGGTCTAGGTAATATAGATAATCCCATGAGATTTCTATGGCCAACAACTCAATTAGACGCAACCCAATCCTGGTACGGGAAGATTCATTTGATGACAAGAGATGTCCAGTTGGGGTTCTGTCTGCCCTATTTATTGCAATTTTTAGATCATCTTCTGTTGGACTCTGGCGTCCAAACACCGAGAAGGAGTCGCCCCCAGAGACCATCTCACATACTACAGCCGATGCAAAAGCATGAGGATTTTATTAATTCTGTCATGACAGGGTCCCCCAGCATTCGGGAAGCCGAGGGACCTCGAATAGCGGGTACAGTCTATTTTTAAAGGGGCCACAGAAGCAAGGTGGGGTTGTTCTTGGACTATTCTGATTGGCTTATTTGAAAGGGCTATTTCCAATAATTGACTGGAGAGCTGTTGCCAGATCAGATGAGATAAGAGGTCATTTTGACCCCGTTTCCCAGGGGACCGAACCAAAGCATACGTATATGGGTAATTGTTCAGGAACTGAGTACGTGCAAGTGTAGCTGTTAGGTCCTTGGTTCCCAGGGGAGGAAGGGAAGCACTATGGCACAGAGGCTGAGAGGTTTCAGAATTGTCAAAAATGGCTTCAGGATTGTCTTAAAGTCTTACACTTCATATATGCATATATTTTAGGAATCTTCTACTGTATTAGGTTTCCATACTACTCCTTTTAACTGTCTCTTCTCATATTTAACTGTCTTTCCTCCCACATCTCTGTCTTCCCTCCCCCTCTCTATTTGATCCTCTTGTTATAGTCTTCCCCAACATGCCTAAAAATGATCTATTCTACTTCCCTTTCCTAGAGATATCTGTATGTCTCCTCTTATTTCTTTACTCTATATTTAATCTCTGTAGTTCTGTACCTTGGTTGTCAATGACTAATATCTAAATATAAGCAAATATGTATCATTCATATTTATCACCCCACAAAAAATTCCATAAGGGTCAAAGACTTCAATATAAACCAGAGATATATTAAACCTGATAGAAGAGAAAGTGGGGGAATAGCCTTTAACTCATTGTCTTAGATGAAGACATTTTGGGTCTTTATTTGCCTTTATGGGCTGGGTTATCTCATTTGAGGTGATTGCCTTCTACATCCATCAATTTGTCTGGAAATTTATGATTTCTTTTTGTTGTTGTTGTTTGAAACGGATGATTATTACTACATTGTGTAAATACACCACCTTTTTTGTATCTATTTTACTGTTGAGAGACATCTACATTGTTTCCAGTTTCTGGCTATTATGAATACAACAGCAATGAGCATGGTTGAGCAAGCGTCTCTCTGATAGGATGAAACATCCATTGGGTTTCTACCCAAGAGTGGTGTAGCTGGATATTGAGATAGATCGATTCTCATTTTTCTGAGGGAATGCCACATTGATTTCCCTAGTGACTGTATAAGCTAACAGTGCTACCAGCAATGAATGAATGTTTCCCTTTCTCTACATCCCCACCAGCATGAGATTTTACCTGTTTTATTGGTTTTAGTCATTCTGGTGGTTGTAACATGAGTAAAGTAGTTTAATATTTCATTTCCCTGTTGACTAAGGATATTGAACATTTCTTTAAGTGTTTCTCAGTCATTCACGTTTCCATTACTGAGAATTCTCTGTTTAGATCTGCACTCCATTTTTAATTGATTTTTTTGTTTTATTGATATCTATGTTTTTTAGTTCTTTATATATCTTGAATATTAGCCTTCTATCAAATAGTAATTTAAAGTAATCTTTTCCCATTCTGTAGGCCAGTGCTTTGAATGACAGGGTCCTTTATTGCAAAGTTTTTCAGCTTTACAAGGTCCCATTTATTTATTGTTGATATTGGTGCCTGTGCTGTGTTCTGTTCAGAAAGTCTTCATCTAAGACAATGAGTTCAAGGCTATTCCCACTTTCTCTTCCACCAGGTTTAGTATATCTGGTTTTATGTTAAAGTCTTTGATCCTTATGCAGTTTTTTGTGGGGTGATAAATATGAATCTATTTGGAGTCTTCCAGTTTTATCAATATCATTTGTTAAAGATGATGCCTTTTTTTCAGTGTGTGGTTTTTGCTTCCTTGTCAAAAATCAGGTGTCCATAGGTGTATGGATTTATGTCTGGGTCTTCAGTTCTATTCTATTGATCAATGTGTTTGTTTTTGTGCCAATACTTTGCTATTTTTATTATTTGTAGTTTGATAGCATAACTTCAAAACAGAAATAAAAATACTTCCAGCAGTTCTTCTAGTATTAAGGATTGCTTTAACTATCCTGGGATTTGCATCTCTCTGTGTGTTTCTATATGAAACTGAAGTTTGTTCTTTCAAGATCTGTGAAAAATTGTGTTGGAATTTTGATGAGGATTGCATTGACTGTATAGATTGCTTTTGTTAGAATAGCCATTTTTACCATATCAGTCCTACTGATCCAAGAGCATGGGTGATCTTTCCATCTTCTGATAGCTTCTTCAATTTCTTTCTTACAATGTGTAAAAGTATTCTTGTGTTTAATATTCACTTTTTAAGATTAACAAATACTTATAGTTTTTCCTTACAAAATTACACATCTTTTTCCAGTTGTTCATACACCCTAAACAAATGAAGTACAGTATTGTTCAAATTGCTAAATCTTATTTCTTAATTAAAATTCAAGTACTTTTTATTTTGCAGATTAGGAATATAGATTTTTGTCCTTTAATCTTCTGGGGATTTATTGTTATTGTTTTGTTAGCTAAAGAGTTTTATAAGTTTGAAAAATATCATGTATTCATTTCTCTTTTACATCAACATTTTCTGATTGAATTTATAATTTTTATTTCAAGCATTAATATTATTAAATAAGTATTTATACAACGAACATCACTAGGTATGTGTGATCCACTTTTCAGCATACACTGACATCAGAACAACAAAAAAATTAATAATATTTCATTTTTGTTAAATAAATGCAGGGACTCCTAGAAGCAGTTTTTGTGAAATAATATAATATTCTTTCAAAGATTCTTTATAATCAATGGTGAATTTTAAGTGAGGAAAATATCTATTCTGCTTGGAAGCACTGTAGCCTACTCTACTTTTCTTTGAACTTTTTTCATAGAAAAAAGAGTCATTAGGAATCAGACAATGAAGAATTCCTATCCTAAACTCACCGTGTCCCATAGACTTTTACAATTTTATATTAATTAATAATTAATTAATTAAAATAAGAACAAAACACTTCCCAGGTGATTCCAGTGAGTCAGAAAATACACCAAATGCTGACCTAATTGACCTCTGGGATTTATTTTATTTACATAGAAATATATGTGTATATGCAAGAAATTTCAAATTTGCTTTCCTGGTTTGAGAGTATTATGCAGCTGGATATTATGATGCTTTCACTTTTACATTTACTAATATAAAAAAGTATTCTTGAGTTTGAGCTGAAAACCCAATGTAGAGATTTCTTCTGAGGGTAATGAGGTAAAAACAAAAAGGTCTGCTTGGTACGTGTGGTTTGATGCTTGAAGAATCTATATGAAAGATTTTGTTAATTGTTATACTTTTCTCAATATGACTTAAAAAACAATAAGCTTTTAAATTCATTAGTGAGACTTTTCAGGTAGCCAGATCTGTATTTCAAAAGTTAAAAAGTTAGTTTTTATGTAGATCTTATTTTACTTTAGCAAATATTCTTGTTTCTCAGTTCATTCTCTCAAGTATGAATTATTTATTCAGGACTTTCCATTTTACAAGAGCTAGATATTTTACTTACTTTTTATATATAACTTTGGGAAATCCTTATGACAATCTATTGAATCAATTTTCTATTACACAAGTTATTGATAATAAAATAAGGACATGAAATTAAACATTGAATTGAATTGCTGAGATAAAGTAGCCAGAGACATAAAAAACAGGGATTATATATATATATATATTTTTGACAGCGTTTCTCTGTAGCTTTGGGGCCTGTCCTGGAACTAGCTCTTGTAGACCAGGTTGGTTTCGAACTCACAGAACTTCACCTTCCTCTGTCTCCCGAGTGCTGGTATTAAAGTCATGTGCCACCACCACCCAGCATAACCCAAATTTATGTGAACCAAATATCATGATTTTATAAAGAAATACTTTTATCTTACATAAAATATGACAGAAATTAAGCAACTTTCACTTTTTCTCTCTCTGTTGTACGTTTAATTTATAGGATTTTGAAATAAAAATACGCAACTTCAGAAGTTCATTAAAAGTTCCTCAAATAGAAGGAACTGTTTTTGCCAGTCTGAAATTAAATATGACAGCTAGGCCCCCAGGATCATAAAATCTATTCTTCTATTTAGATTTAGCTTTTCAGATATTTTTGCCATTAATTCGTTATTGTTGTATTTTTTGTTATTTAATAGTAAGCATTTATATTTACTAAAGAAGTAAACCTGATTTATTTATTTCGTGTTTTTAGAATATTCACAGAGAAAAATGATTCTTGCTGGGGAAGTTAATAATAAGTGGCAACCACGATATTTTACATAAACAAATAATTTATATGTTTAAAGCAGGGACAAAGAAAAGAAGTTCTGGGACTTGGCTTCCCAAAAAGAAGCCACTGACCTTCGGAGATGAGCAACAAGTGATGTAGAACACAGGCGTTAGCTATGTCAGGCAGGTACAGGGGACACGGGGTTGATTTCTCACTGGGATGACATTCTTCCAGGCTGGTGCTTTACTTCACCATGTGAAACTGCAACCTCCTGTGTCCTAATGTCTTTACGTACACATGAAATTTTTTATTTATTTTTTTTTACATTAAAATGTAAAAACATCATTCCTCACTTATGTTTTTTTTCCTCCAACATATTCCAAATGTCCCTCCTTGCTCTCTTTCACCTTTATAGTTTCTTTTCTTCATAAATTATTGTGTTAAAAAAAAACAAGTTCACTATGTCTTTTGGTGGGGAAGTAGATTCAACAAATTTCTCGTTTTTAAATTTCAAAGAATTGTATGTGTATGTGTTTCAGCATTTGACTACTATCTAATTTTATATGTTTGGTTTGTTATAAATACTACTGCTTCATTCTCTGTTTCCTGCAATCCTTGAAACAACCTCGTACAGTAGGTATTATTAGCAGTTCCCATCCTACAGAAGAGGACTTGGATGTACTGAGAGTTTAGAAGTCATCTTAGAGTTACTTACGTTGAAAACTTCTAAGTGTCCTAACTTGACTGGGTAGGAGCATCCAGTCCAGAAGTGTGTCTTCCTCTATTCATACTTCTCAATTTATATCAGGGCTTATGATGTTAGAGTTAATGGATGGCTTCATCTTTGACACTACACTGGCTAATCTAAATTCAAAACTATCTTGTCAAATGAATTATTAAAAATGGATCAATTTATATTAGCATTTTCCCCAAAAGGAACCACAAGTTGACCACAGTGCCCTGTGATCTTTTTTCTCAGATAGGTCTCAGTTATGAAACTGGAGCAGAGCAGTAACGACACCGAGCTGACAGAGTTTATTCTGCTGGGATTCTCGGTATCTCCAAAAGCACGAGTTCCCTTATTCTTACTCTTCCTGCTTATCTATTTGACCATTGTATTGGGAAATATCAGCATGTTAATTGTCATTAAAATAGACTCCAGACTTCATACACCTATGTATTTCTTTCTTCAAAATTTATCTTATTTAGATCTCTGCTATTCCACAGTCATTGCACCCAAAACTCTAGCTACTTTTTTCTCCAAGGATAAGAAAATTTCATACAATGAGTGTGCAACACAGTTCTTTTTCTTTGCTCTTTTTGTTGGGACAGAAGGTTTCCTCCTGGCTGTGATGGCATATGACCGCTTCTCAGCCATCTGCTCACCGTTTCTGTACACTGTACGCATGTCTCAGTCGGCTTGTATTCGTTTGGTGGTTGGCTCCTATATCTGTGGATGCATCAACTCCATGATACAAACAGGATTCACCTTCAGCTTGCGTTTTTGTGGAGAAAACAGGCTGGACCACTTTTTCTGTGATGTCCCAGCTCTGATTAAGATCTCCTGTATTGACACCTTTGTGAATGAGATTGTACTGTTTATTCTCTCTGCTCTCATCATCATCTCCACCACAACTGTCATTCTGGTTTCCTATGGGTACATTCTTTCCACTGTCCTGAAGATCCCTACCACCCACGGCAGGAGTAAGACCTTCTCCACTTGTAGCTCTCATATCATTGTGGTGAGTTTATTCTATGGAACTGTGTTCTTCATGTATGCCCAGCCTGGGTCCATCTCCTCACCAGAGAAAAATAAGATCGTGGCTGTGTTCTACACCCTTATCATCCCAATGCTGAATCCTCTGATTTATAGCTTAAGAAATACAGAGGTAAAAAATGCTTTGAAGAAGATATTACTAAGAAAAATACCTTGGCATTGACTTCAAGGTTCCCTCCAAACTATGGAATCAAAAAAAAAAAGAAGAAAAAAACCTATGGAATCAACTAAAAGCAACATTATCAATAATTTATGGCATAGCTCAGTCAAAGGTATCTTAAAGTTTTGGATTCTAAATTTTATTTTTTTTCTTTTGGTGATATCCTAAATTTTCATCATTTCTTGCATAAAACAATAGTGTTATAGCTAGGTATTACATAATTTCAAAACTATAATTAAATGCATTACTACCAAATTAAATATATGTAAAATTGATTAAAACTATCTTTCCACAGTTTATTTAACAAAAAATTTGATGGTCAGTATCATTTTTGCTTGTCTAGTTCATATTTATGTATCTTATTTCAAAATTTTATATGTAAGTTAAATTATACATTTTCCCTTGAATTTGAAACGTTATGTCCATGAAATGACATAAAATATTTTCTCATAATAATCTGAGCCTTTCAATGTCAGTAGACATGCTCACTTCCTCAAATATCCTACCTAGTACTTTCTTCTTGTTTTCTTTATTAAACTTGCCATGGAATTTGCTATGAAGTTCATTTTGAGATTCATATCCATTTCTTAAATAATTCCTCTTAGTGTGTCAAGTTGTTATATGTATCTTTGCTTTTGTTTTATTTTGCTGAGGTGTATTCAAAATTACAAAAGTATCAAAATTAATGTATATACTGAATATATCACTGGAATATCTGCATACAAATCTTCATGCCATATAACTGTTTTATTTTCTAAGGTTTTCTGATTTTTATTAACTGTCTTTTTGTGAGTTTAAATATTGAATAGTTTCTCTTTAGTTTCATGAATTGTGTTGAAGAACTGCACAATCATCAGTAGAGGTGTGCAATTTCATTTTTCATGGGTTCTTGTTCTGTCGTGTGTATTATCGATTTTACAGTGGGACTATTTAAACGGATTTCTAACTCCAGAACAGTCCATTTACTTGACTTATGTCTTATCATTTTTTCTAGTTTTATTATTGTATTTAAAGGCACTAAAACTTAAAATGATCTTAGAAAAATTCTTATTTTTAATTAATTTGTATAGTGACATGGATGGGACAGGGCTAGTTCTCCTACACACTACCTCCTGCATTGCAGTGCTGTGACCCTTTGAGGGGGAAGCTCTTCCATGAGGGATAGATCCAGCCCTTCCACTCTCATGGTTATTAACATGGATTCAGGTGACAGCCCTGACCAGGCCACAGATATCAAGATGGTCCTTGGCCACATCAGGACCACTGATCCCCTCATAGTCCTCAGTGACTGCATGGACCATGAGCTTCAGCATTTACTCAGGTGGCTTCATATGCCACTCACATTGGTATGGCTTCCCGAGGGAGGAAATCCCTAGGACATCACCAAGGTATTAGGTAGCAGCACAGACTAAATTTCTCCACATGAATCTCAGGCTTTATCACAGTCTGGGCAACTTCATGGACCACTGACATTAACATGGCCTCTGGTAGCATCACTGATCAAGGTGGTCCTTGGAGGAGGTCTTATCCTGAAAGGGAACCTTTTCCTCATCTTGGGCCTCCATCATTGTCCAGAGTCAGGGTGATCCTGAAGCTGGACAGAAGGTTTAGGAATGAGTGTGCATCTGCATAAGCTCCAAGCTGTTGTACACCATCTGTTGACCCTACTTGGCAATAACAGCATGTAGACCTTACCTCTCTCATCTATCACAAGCATCATTTCTTCAGTTCCACCTCTCTCCTGAGCTCATCATCTCCGTTTTTCTATCCCCACTTTCCATCACATATTGATTGTAGAGGCACATATCCACCATGGTCTGAGAGACCAGGGCAGCACTATGCGTCTTGGGCCCTTAGGCTGGAGTGGTGCTTTGGGGAATATTTTTTAATATGGAAAACACTGATGATTTAATATTAGAAATTTCAGAGTAATATGAAAATTTTCTCAAAAGATTTAAAGTGCCGGGCGTTGATGGCGCACGCCTTTAATCCCAGCACTCGGGAGGCAGAGGCAGGCGGATCTCTGTGAGTTCGAGACCAGCCTGGTCTACAGAGCTAGTTCCAGGACAGGCTCCAAAGCCGCAGAGAAACCCTGTCTCGAAAAACCAAAAAAAAAAAAAAAAAAAGATTTAAAGAAAGGCTGAATAAAAACATTTTATGATTTTATTATACACTACTATGAGATACTTAAAAAATAAATATAAAACTCAAAATGAAGTTAACAGTAAAATCATTTGCATTTTAAGGAAGAAAATTATCAGAATATAATGAGAAAGTATGTATATCTGCAGATACTGAAAGGGTCAACTAACAATGAGAAAATATTTTATAAAAATATTTTTTAAATTTAGAGAAAAATTCCTACTTTTAATTCGAAGTTCACAAAAATTTAGAAATAGTTTAGTAGGATATATATATATATATATATATATATATATATGATCTTTCTATAGATTTTATAAAATTTGGTCATCCACATGATAGAATATATGTTCAAAATTTATAAAAGATACCAGCCTTATATGAAAATAAATACACATACAAGGCTTTTATTAATCATGCTTCATTTGGTGCTCAGAGTTTTGGGGTACAAATTCACGTGGATACCGATTTCATGACTACTAGAACCAGCTCGAATTGTTTGGGGCCAAAAGTCTCCCACCTGGCTTGATTTAACCTATGTGGTTTTCTGTCAAAACCCCATCACAGCAGAGGTAGCCCATTGGTAGGCTCACCCTGCAGTGACTTGGCAATTTCTCCAGCTCACACTCACCTTTTCCCTTGCTGCCTTCCCTGGCACACAGCAATTTGGGCAGTTTGTGTTTCCAGATAACAATTTACTGAGTTCTCATAATGGAGGAAAGTTCACTTGATTAAAAAATAATCAATAAATTTGAAAGTTATATAATGTCAGACCATTATTAGCATCCAGAAATACAATAACATTTTTGCTTATATTATGGATGATATTCTACAAGGCTTATATGGTTTTTCTGATACATCTATTTATTTATTTTTTTTAAATTTATTTATTTATTTATTTTATTTTTCTCCATTAACAGTTTCAACTGGGTGTGGGGCAACAGAACCAATCCCAGTACAACCATGGGTGTGGGGTTCCCCATAGTCTCCCCAGGGCGATGGTTCCTGCAATGATCTCTAGGGGGAAACAGCTCCCAACAGATCCCCTCCCCCTCCCATACAAAGGCAGGCAGCTATCAAGTGGAGAGCACCAGTCAGAGTCAACCATGGTGTCAGAGCAAAGGAGAAGGGACTGAGACAAGGAGAGACCCTCCTCTCGAGTGGTGAAGTAATCCCTCTCTCCTGGGAACAGAGGGGTGCCCGATGACTACTAGGTCGAGTGGGGACCAGGCCTTTTTTTTTCCCCTTACCCTTCCTAGGGTTCCCAGGGCACTGCCTTAGGTTGGGGGATTATCCTGCCATAAGTCGCCCGTCCTTGGAGCTCCTCAAGTAAAAGGCATCTAGCAGGATTAAAGTAAGCATATCACAGGGTACCCTGTCTTAGGCCATGTGGAGAGCTCCCTCATACCTGTACCATGCCATGTTGAGCCGGTTTCTACAACCTCTGTATGGTGTGCTATTCAGGCGAGGATCCACACTAACTCCCGTCATTGGGCCCCTGCGTCTGTCATTAATGAAAAGACTCTGAGGAGCTCCTCAAACAAAAGATATAATGATATAGTTTTGGCACCAATAACTCCATCTCCAGATAAGAAGAAAGGGCTCTTTCCCAACCCAGTATTCACCTTTTAGTCTGGCCTATGGTATGACCACATTCCTAAGTGCCTACTCCACATAAAGTTACGTGTGCTGCCTGCCAAAAAATTAGGGCAGTGTAAAAGGGATCAAAATCCAAAATTTTAAACATATGCATTAAAACTAAACACATTACAACATGTGTCAAACTTTACCCATTATCTATAAGCAGTTACAAATATCATTAGCTCAAATTCCGTGGGAGTACAATGACATACATTGTTGTTATCATATATCACCAGTTCCAGCCTCTGGGCAACAGTCACAGGAACCCCCAATTTTCCCCCTTCTTAAGTGAAGAGAGGTTAATATTTTAATTAAAATGAGTTCTGTGTCCCAAAGTTTAAAGCAGTCTGATGTTTAGTCTGCAACTCAGCTCCAAAGCAGACCAGAGTTCAAGCTGCAGAAGCAGTTTAGCATTTGTGCTCCTGGACAGGTGGGGTAGCCAGGGTGAGGCGAGCTGGTTTCAGGTACATGAAGCATATCCTGGCCCTTATGTCAGCAGGGTCTCCCTGGATTCTGGGGTCTGGATGACACCATGCAGAGTGGTGTAGCTGGTTTTGTCAGCAGGCACTCCTTTCCTTGGGGGTAGGGAAGACCGGACCAAAGATCTCTCCTCAATCACCTCTGGAAGTCTGGAACTCTTCTGTGTCCGCAGCCTCGACATCACGTTCAGAATTCATTTTCTTTCTGTGAAAAAAGCACAAACATATCCTCGACCCCAAATATATATAGGTCGGGTTTTTTCATGATGCATTGCAAGGGCTTTTCACCTTGTCTTAGCAAAGGTCAGCTTGGTGTCAACAAGCCAGATCCGTTTGCATCAGGATCTGCTGTCAACTTGTATGAGTTGCTTTGAAGGAGCCTTGTTATGCTCCATAATTTTTATTATAATTAGCCATATATGCAGTTCCTCCATTGGAAGAGCCAATTGTAAAATTTAGCATAAAATCCTTTAAGGGATTTTTTGCTATAGCTTTAGCAAAATACAGGTGCATAAATTGTAGCAATGATCTGGGAAAAGACCATTGTTTTTGGCCTTTGAATTTAGCAAAGGCAAATATCCAGGAATCAATCTTAAAAATTATCAATGAGTCTACTGTTTAGTATAAGAAACCTTGATCATAGTCAAAATTTTGTTAAACCATTTTCCAGATTCTATCCTGTCCTTTTATATCAGACAGGCTACTGGTTTAAATTAAGAACTTAATATCTTAACAAGCAAAACTGATAAGATTTAGCCATAAGTCTCATTTTTATAAAACTGTTGTAGAATAAGTTTTACATTTAATATACACACTTGCCATATCTGAATTATAATTAATATACTGTATTTGTTGATTATTGTATACTTTATCTGTTGATTTATACTTTACCTGCTTGAGTACCTGTTAGGCAGCTGTTTTAAGCTCTCTATTGGAAACTGTTTTTTGTAAGAATTTTACCTAGCAGCTCAAGGTCTCCTATAAGAATATTATCACTAGAGCTTTAACCATTGGACATCCAACCAAAAGTTTGTAAGCTATCCTTTTTTTTTTAGTTTTTTTATATTGGAAAAAAGAGAAATTTCTGCCTCCTCCCCGCCTCCCATTTCCCTCCCCCTCCTCCCACTCCTCCCCGCCTCCCCCTCCTCCCCCTCCTTATCCCGACCGAAGTGCAGTCAGGGTTCCCTGCCCTGTGGGAAGTACAAAGTCCTCCCCCCTCAATCCTGGTCTAGGAAGGTGAACATCCGAACTGGCTAGGCTCCCACCAAGCCAGAACATGAAGTAGGATCAAAACCCTGTGCCATTGACCTTGGCTTCTCAGCAGCCCTCATTGGGTTCACCTTCTTATTTAGCTTCTTTAGGATCACAGAATATAGACTCAATGACCACAATTTGTGACTAGAAACCAGTTATGAGTGAGTACATCCCATGTTCCTCTTTTTGGGTCTGGGATACCTCACTCAGGATAGTGTTTTCTATTTCCATCCATTTGCATGCAAAATTCGAGAAGTCATTGTTTTTTACTGCTGAGTAGTACTCTAGTATGTAAATATTTCACACTTTCTTCATCCATTCTTCCACTGAGGGAAATCTAGGTTGTTTCCAGGTTCTGGCTATAACAAACAATGCTGCTATGAACATAGTTGAACAAATGCTTTTGTCATGTGATAGGGTATCTCTTGGGTATATTCCCAAGAGTGGTATTGCTGGGTCCAGAGGTAGGTTGATCCCGACTTTCCTGAGAAACCGCCACACTGATTTCCAAAGTGGTTGCACAAGATTGCATTCCCACCAACAATGGATGAGGGTACCCCTTCCTCCACAACCTCTCCAGCAAAGACTATCATTGGTGTTTTTGATTTTAGCCATTCTGACAGGCGTAAGATGATATCTCAATGTTGTTTTGATTTGCATTTCCCTGATCGCTAAGGAAGTTGAGCATGACCTTAAGTGTCTTTTGGCCATTTGGAATTCTTCTGTTGAGAATTCTCTGTTCAGCTCAGTGCCCCAATTTTTAATTGGGTTATTTAGCATTTTAAAGTTTAGTTTCTTGAGTTCTTTATATATTTTGGAGATCAGGCCCTTGTCTGTTGCTGGGTTGGTGAAGATCTTCTCCCAATCAGTAGGTTGCCTTTTTGTCTTAGTGACAGTATCCTTTGCTTTACAGAAGCTTCTCAGTTTCAGGAGGTCCCATTTGTTCAATGTTTCCCTTAATGCCTGTGCTTCTGGGGTTAAACATAGGAAGCGATCTCCTGTGCCCAACTGTTGTAGGGTACTTCCCACTTTCTCTTCTATCAGGTTCAGTGTGTTCAGATTGATATTGAGGTCTTTGATCCATTTGGACTTGAGTTTTGTGCATGGTGATAGATATGGGTCTATTTTCATTTTTCTACAGGTTGAAATCCAATTGTGCCAGCACCATTTGTTGAAGATGCTTTCTTTCTTCCAATGTATGTTTTTAGCTCCTTTATCAAAAATGAGGTGTTTATAGGTTTGTGGGTTAAAATCCGGGTCTTCTGTATGATTCCATTGATCGAGTTCTCTGTTTTTATGCCAGTACCACACTGTTTTCATTACTGTAGCTCTGTAATAGAGTTTGAAGTCAGGGATGGTAATGCCTCCAGAAGTTCCTTTATTGTATAAGATTGTTTTGGCTATCCTGGGTTTTTTGTTTTTCCATATAAAGTTGATTATTGTCCTCTCAAGATCTGTGAAGAATTTTGATGGGATTTTGATGGGAATTGCATTGAATCTATAAATTGCTTTTGGTAGAATTGCCATTTTTACTATGTTGATCCTCCCAATCCAAGAGCAGGGGAGGTCCTTCCATTTTCTGGTATCCTCTTCAATTTCTTTCTTCAATGCCTTAAAGTTCTTGTCGAATAAATCTTTCACTTCCTTGGTTAGCGTTACCCCAAGATATTTTATGCTGTTTGTGGCTATCGTGAAAGGTGATGCTTCTCTGATTTCCCTCTCTGTTTCCATATCCTTTGTGTAAAGGAGGGCAACTGATTTTTTGGAGTTGATCTTGTATCCGGCCACATTACTAAACGTGTTTATCAGCTGTAGGAGTTCTTTGGTGGAGTTTTTGGGGTCGCTTATGTACACTATCATATCATCTGCAAATAATGAAAGTTTAACTCCTTCCTTGCCAATTCGAATCCCCTTGATCCCCTTGTGTTGTCTTATTGCTATCGCTAACACTTCAAGCACTATATTGAAGAGGTATGGAGAGAGTGGACAGCCTTGTCTTGTTCCAGATTTCAGTGGGATGGCTTTGAGTTTCTCTCCATTTAATTTGATGTTAGCTGTCGGCTTGGTGTAAATAGCTTTTATTATATTTAGATACGTCCCTTGTATCCCTAATCACTCCAAGACTTTTATCATAAAGGGATGTTGAATTTTGTCAAATGCTTTTTCCGCATCTAATGAAATGATCATATGGTTTTTTTCTTTCAGTTTATTTATATGATGGATTACATTGATAGATTTTCATATGTTGAACCAGCCCTGCATCCCTGGGATGAAGCCTACTTGGTCATAATGGATAATTTTTCTAATGTGTTCTTGGATTCGGTTTGCCAGTATTTTGTTGAGGATTTTTGCGTCGATGTTCATGAGTGAGATTGGCCTGTAATTCTCTTTCTTGGTTGAGTCTTTGTGTGGTTTTGGTATCAGAGTAACTGTAGCTTCATAAAAGGAATTTGGCAACGACTCTTCTGTTTCTATATTGTGAAATACCTTAAGGAGTATAGGTATTAGGTCTTCTTGGAAGTTCTGGTAGAATTCCGCATTGAAACCATCTGGACCTGGGCTTTTTTTGGTAGGGAGGTTTTTGATAACAGTTTCTAATTCTTCACGACTAACAGGTCTATTTAGATCGTTCACCTGGTCTTGGTTTAGCTTTGGTATATGGTATTTATCTAAAAAAGTGTCCATTTCTTCCACATTTTCCAGTTTTGTGGCATACAGGCTTTTGTAGTAAGATCTCAATATTCTCTGAATTTCCTCTGTGTCTGTTGTTATGTCACCCTTTTCATTTCTGATCTTATTAATTTGCATATTCTCTCTCTGCCGTTTGATTAGTTTGGATAGGGGTTTATCGATCTTGTTGATTTTCTCCAGGAACCAGCTTTTTGTTTCATTGATTCTTTGGATTGTTTTCTGTGTTTCTATTTTATTGATTTCTGCCCTCAGTTTGATTATTTCCAGTCTTCTACTCCTCTTAGGAGAGTCTGCTTCTTTTTTTTCTAGAGCTTTCAGGTGGGTTGTTAAGTCTCCAATGTGTGCTTTCTCTGTTTTCTTTAAGTGGGCACTTAGTGCTATGAACTTTCCTCTCAGGACTGCTTTCATAGTGTCCCATAAGTTTGAGTAGGTTGTTTCTTTATTTTCATTGAATTCAAGGAAGACTTTAATCTCTTTCTTTATTTCTTCCTTGATCCATGTGTGGTTCAGTAGTTGACTGTTCAGTTTCCATGAGTTTGTAGGCTTTCTGGGTGTAGCTTTGTTGTTGAATTCTAACTTTAATCCATGGTGATCTGATAAGACGCAGGAGGTTATGCATATTTTTTTGTACCTGTGGAAGTTTGCTTTGTTACCGAGTATGTGGTCAATTTTCGAGAAGGTTCCATGAGCTGCAGAGAAGAAGGTATATTCTTTTCTTTTTGGGTGGAATGTTCTATAGATGTCTGTTAAGTCCATTTGATTCATTACCTCCATTAATTCTCTTATTTCTCTGTTAGGTTTCAGTCTGATTGACCTGTCCATTGGTGAGAGAGGAGTGTTGAAGTCTCCTACTATTAGTGTGTGCGGTTTGATGGCAGCCTTGAGTTTTAGTAATGTTTCTTTTACGTACGTGGGTGCTTTTACATTAGGGGCATAGATATTCAGGATTGAGACTTCCTCCTGATGAATTGTTCCTGTTATGAGTATAAAATGTCCCTCTCCATCTCTTCTGATTGATTTAAGTTTGAAATCAACTTTGTTAGAAATTAGTATGGCCACCCCTGCTTGTTTCTTAGGTCCATTTGCTTGATAAGCCTTTTCCCAGCCCTTTACTCTGAGTAGTTGCCTGTCTTTGTGTTTGAGGTGTGTTTCTTGTAGACAGCAGAGTGTTGGATCCTGTTTCCATATCCAATCTCTTAGCCTGTGCCTTTTTATAGATGAGTTGAGTCCATTGACATTAAGTGATATTAATGTCCAGTGGTTGTTCATTCCGGTCATTTTTCTAGTAGTAGAGTTTGTGTGTTTCCCTTCTTTGAGATGTGTTGGTGAAGGGACTCTAGATATCTGAGTTATTGTGGGCCTTGTTGGACTCCTTGGTTTGTGATTTTCCTTCTATTACTTTCTGTAAGGCTGGATTTGTGGCTACATACTGTTTAAATTTGTTTTTATCTTGAAAAATTTTGTTTTCTCCATTTATAGTGAACGAAAGTTTTGCTGGGTATAGTAGTCTGGGCTTGCATCCATGGTCTCTTAGTTTCTGCAGTACATCTATCCAGGACCTTCTGGCTTTCATGGTTTCCAAAGAGAAGTCAGGTGTAAGTCTGATGGGTTTGCCTTTATAAGTAACTTGGCCTTTTTCCTTTGCAGCTCTTAATATTCTTTCTTTATTCTGTATGCTTTGTGTTTTGATTATTATATGGCGAGGGGATGTTCTTTTTGATCCAGCCTATTTGGTGTTCTGTAAGCTTCTTGGATCTTCATAGGTATATCTTTCTTTAAGTTGGGAAAGTTTTCTTCTATAATTTTATTAAATATATTTTCTGGACCGTTGAGCTGCACTTCTTCTCCTTCTTCAACTCCAATTATTCTTAGGTTTGGTCTTTTTATTGTGTCCCAGATTTCCTGAATGTTTTGTGATGAGAGCTTGTTGGATTTGCTGTTTTCATTGATCAGTGCGTTTATTTTCTCTATGGTATCTTCAGCGTCTGAGATTCTTTCTTCAATCTCTTGTATTCTGTTGGTTATACTCGTTTCTGTAGTTTCTATTCGTTTACCTAGATTCTCTATGTCCAGACGGCCCTCTGTTTGTGTTTTCTTCCTTGTCTCCATTTCAGTTTTCAGGTCTTGAACTGTTTCCATTATCTGTTTGATTGTTTTTCCTTGGTTTCCTAGGGTATCATTCACTGATTTATTCAATTCTTCAAACTTTCTGTTATACTTCTCATCTATTTCTATGAGGGTATCATTCACTGATTTATTAAATTCTTCAAACTTTCTGTTATACTTCTCATCCATTTCCATGAGGGCGTTTTTTACATGCTGTTTAAGGATGTCAATCACTTTCAAAGATTCCATTTTTTCTCCTTCTTCTTGATTAAGGTGTTCATGTCCTCCTGATGTGGGGTCCCTGGGTTCAGGTGGTTTCATGCTGTTTTTCAGATTGTTGGGTGAATTCCTGCATTGGCGCCTGCCCATCTCTTCCTCCAAATGCTCCCCTAAGGATCTTCTTTTACAGGATCAGGTCTCCTTGCCCACTGATGTTACTTCCCTGTGTTGGGACTCTCCCGTGATGGCTCTCTAGGTGCCCCAGTGATGGATCTCCTGGAGCCAAGATCAGCTCTCCTTGCTGGTTGGGAAGCTTGTAAACAAGGTGCCTACCTGCGCGTGCAGGCAGGCTACTGAGGACAGAGGAATTCGCGCCAGCTAGGCTGCCCTCTGGATACTGCCCCAGCGCCCAGACAGGCTGAGCTGGGTGATGTTATTTGCCCAGAGATGGCAGGGAGAGAGAAGTGAGGGAGGGTTCTGGGTACACGCTGGGTTAGGTATGAAGAGAGAGGCGGTATGCAGGAGTATAGGGCCTGCAGGAAACAGTTCCCTGACCCGCTGCTGCCGCGGGTCAGAGACTCACTCACCCCGAGAAGGTTCTTCTGGTGCCGAGATCAGCACTCCTTGCTGGTTGGGTAGCTTGTAAACAAAGCACCTACCTACCTGCACGGTGCAGGCAGGCCACTGAGGACAAAGGAATTCGCGCCCACCCGGCTGCCCTCCGGACACTGCCCCAGCGCCCAGACAGGCTGAGCTGGGTGATGTTATTTGCCCAGAGATGGCAGGGAGAGAGAAGTGAGGGAGGGTTCTGGGTACCCGCTGGGTTAGGTATGAAGAGAGAGGCGGTATGCAGGAGTATAGGGCCTGCAGGAAACAGTTCCCTGACCCGCTGCGGCTGCGGGTCAGAGACTCACTCACCCCGAGAAGGTTCTTCTGGTGCCGAGATCAGCACTCCTTGCTGGTTGGGTAGCTTGTAAACAAAGCCACATCTATTTATTTGATATTGGGACTTAGCTTTGCTTTTCGTATTATATCTTTATTTTATTTTTTTAATTGAATAAATTTCTGCCTCCTCCCTGCCTCCCATTTCCCTCCCCTTCCCCCTACTCTCACCCTCCCTCTCCAGTCTGAAGAGCAGTCTGAAGAGCAGTCAGACCCGGATTTTAACCCACAAACCTATGAACACCTCATTTTTGATAAAGGTGCTAAAAGTATACAATGGAAGAAAGAAAGCATCTTCAACAAATGGTGCTGGCACAACTGGATGTCAACCTGTAGAAGAATGAAAATAGACCCATATCTATCCCCATGCACAAAACTCAAGTCCAAATGGATCAAAGACCTCAATATGAATCTGAACACACTGAACCTGATAGAAGAGAAAGTGGGAAGTACCCTACAACAGATGGGCACAGGCGATCGCTTCCTAGGTATAACCCCAGCAGCAAAGTCATTAAGGGCAACATTGAATAAATGGGACCTACTGAAACTGAGAAGCTTCTGTAAAGCAAAGGACACTGTCACTAAGACAAAAAGGCAACCCACTGACTGGGAGAAGATCTTCACCAACCCCGCAACAGACAAAGGCCTGATCTCCAAAATATATAAAGAACTCAAGAAACTTGACTTTAAAATGCTAATTAACCCAATTAAAAAATGGGGCACTGATCTGAAGAGAGAATTCTCAACAGAAGAAGTTCAAATGGCCAAAAGACACTTAAGGTCATGCTCAGCCTCCTTAGCGATCAGGGAAATGCAAATCAAAACAACATTGAGATATCATCTTACACCTGTCAGAATGGCTAAAATCAAAAACACCAATGATAGCCTTTGCTGGAGAGGCTGTAGAGAAAGGGGTACTCTCATCCATTGCTGGTGGGAATGCAAACTTGTACAACCACTTTGGAAAGCAGTGTGGCGGTTTCTCAGGAAATTCGGGATCAACCTACCCATGGACCCAGCAATGCCACTCTTGGGAATATACCCACGAGATGCCCGATCATATGACAAGGACATTTGTTCAACTATGTTCATAGCAGCATTATTTGTAATAGCCAGAACCTGGAAACAACCTAGATGCCCTTCAATGGAATAATGGATGAAGAAAGTGTGGAATATATACACATTAGAATACTACTCAGTGGTAAAAAAAAATGACTTTGCGAATTTTGCATGCAAATGGATGGAAATAGAAAACACTATCCTGAGTGAGGTATCCCAGACCCAAAAAGAGGAACATGGGATGTACTCACTCATAATTGGTTTCTAGAGATAAATAAAGAACCTTCATCTGACGAAGGATGGAGATAGAGACAGAGACCCACACTGGAGCACCGGACTGAGCTCCCAATGTTCCAATGAGGAGCAGAAGGAAGGAGAATATGAGCAAAGAAGTCAGGACCACAAGGGGTACACCCATCCACGGAGACAGTGGGGCTGATCCATTGGGAGCCCACCAAGGCCAGCTGGACTGTGACTGAAAAAGCATGGGATAAAACCGGACTCCTTGAATTTGGCGGACAATGAGGGCTGCTGAGAAGCCAAGGTCAATGGCACCGGGTTTTGATCCTATTTCATGTTCTGGCTTTGTCGGAGCCTAGCCAGCCTGGATGTTCACCTTCCTAGACCAGGATTGAGGGGGGAGGACTTTGAACTTTCCACAGGGCAGGGAAGCCTTACTGCTCTTCGGTTTGGATATGGAGGGGAAGGATGAGGGGAGAAGGGAGTAGTGGGAGGAGGGGTAGGGAAATGGGAGGCGGGGAGGAGGCAGAAATTTCTTTTTTTTCCAATAAAAAAAAGGAGGATAGCTTACAAACTTTTGGTTGGATGTCCAATGGTTAAAGCTCTAGTTATAATATTCTTATGGGAGACCTTGATCTGCTAGGTAAAATTCTTACAAAAAACAGTTTCCAATAGAGAACTTAAAACAGCTGCCTAACAGGTACTCAAGCAGGTAAAGTATAAATCAACAGATAAAGTATACAATAATCAACAAATACAGTATATTAATTATAATTCAGCTATGGCAAGTGTGTATATTAAATGTAAAACTTATTCTACAACAGTTTTATAAAAAATGCTGCTTATGGATAAATCTTCTCAGTTTTGCTAGTTAAGATATTCAACTCTTAATTTAAACCAGTAGCCTGTCTGATATAAAAGGACAGGATAGATTCTGGAAAACGGTTTAACAAAATATTGACTATGATCAATGTTTCTTATACTAAACAGTAGATTCATTGATAATTTTAAAGTTGATTCCTGGACAATTGCCTTTGCTAAATTCAAAGGCCAAAAACAATGGTCTTTTCCCAGATCATTGCTACAATTTATGCACCTGTATTTTGCTAATGTTATAGCAAAAAATCCCTTAAAGGATTCTATGGTAAATTTTACAAATGGCTCTTCCAGTGGAGGAACTGCATATATGGCAAATAATAATAAAAATTATGGAGCATAACAAGGCTCCTTCAAAGCAACTCATAAAAGTTGCCAGCAGATCCTGATGCAAATGGATCTGGCTTGAGGACACCAAGCTTACCTTTGCTAAGACAAGGTGAAAAAGCCCTTGCAATGCATCATGAAAAAACCCGACCTGTATATATACTTGGGGTCGAGGATGTGTTTGTGCTTTTTTCACAGAAAGAAAATAACATCTGGACGTGATGTTGAGGCTGTGGACACAGAGGAGTTCCAGACTTCCAGAGGTGATTGAGGAGAGGTCCTTGGTCCGGTCTTCCCTGCCCCCAAGGAAAGTAGTGCCTGCTGACAAAACCAGCTACACCACTCTGCAGGTAGTCATCCTGCCTCCAGAGTCCAGGGAGACCCGGCTGACATAAGTGCCTGGATGTGCTTCATGTAGCTGAATCCAGCTCACCTAACCCAGGTTCCCCCACCTGTCCTGGAGCACAAATGCTAAACTGCTTCTGCAGCTTGAACTCTGGTCCGCTTTGGATGTGAGTTGCAGACTAAACATCAGACTGCCTTAAAGTTTGGGACACAGAACTCATTTTAATTAAAATATTAACCTCTCTTCACTTAAGAAGGGGGAAAATTGGGGGTTCCTGTCACTGTTGCTCAGAGACTGGAACTGGTGGTATTTGATAACAACAATGTATGTCATTGTACTCCTACTGAAATTGATCTAATGATATCTGTAACTGCTTATAGATGTTGGGAAAAGTTTGACACATGCTGTAAAGTGTTTGGGTTTAATGCATATGTCAAAAAGTTTAGATTTTGATCCCTTTTATACTGCCCTAATTTTTGGCAGGCAGCACACGTAACTTTATGTGGAGTAGGCACTTAGGAAGGAGGACATACCATAGGCCAGACTAAAAGGTGAATACTGGGTTGGGAAAAAGCCCTTTCTTCTTGTCTGGAGATGGAGTTATTGCTGCCAAAATTATATCATTATGTCTTTTGTTTGAGGAGCTCCTCACAGTCTTTTCATTAATGATAGACGCAGGGGCCCAATGACGGGAGTTAGTGTGGATCCTCGCCTGAATAGCACACCATACAGAGGTTGTAGAAACCGGCTCAACATGGCATGGTACAGGTATGAGGGCGCTTTCCACATGGCCTAAGACAGGGTGCCCTGTGATCTGTTTACTTTAATCCTGCTAGATGCCTTTTATTTGAGGAGCTCCAAGGACGGGCGACTTATGGCAGGATAATCCCCAACCTAAGACAGGGCCCTGGGAACCCTAAAATGGGTAAGGGGGAAAGAAAAAAGGCCTGGTCCCCACTCGACCTAAGAATCATCAGGCACCCCTCTGTTCCCAAGAGAGGTAAATTGCTTCACCACTCGAGAGGAGGGTCTCTCCTTATCTCAGTCCCTTCTCCTTTAGATCTGACACCATGGTTGACTCTGACTGGTGCCCTCCAC